>BEXV01001650.1:7255-27566 GCA_003118195.1 Hemicentrotus pulcherrimus
TTTTCCGCATGAAGTATTCTCTAAATCTTATTTTGTGCACATTCCAGTAAGAACATGGGAGACATTTAAAAATACATTCTAATGTTATCTTCAGCATCTTACTATTAATTAATGGAGTATAAAGATTCCCAGTTGGCGTTGATTTTACATCCTGTCAAGTTTGCTCTCTTTATCTCAGCAAAATGTGTCTACAACTGTACTCCTTATTAAAACAACCATTCGAAGCCGCATCATATTGACTTTCTGTCATCAATCATGACAGTTATTCCAGTCTCCATCCACATGCGGCACGTGTATGCTCTACACTGATCTAGTACTAGAAATCGGCGAAACTCGATCAAATATCGCAACAATTATTCTGCTGTCAACTCTTATGTATCGAATATCCGTCAGTGAATGCGAATGTTACACGTATCACGGGCGTGTATGCTTCTCCTCGAAGGTTCATGGATACTCCTCAATTACTGATGAACTTCAATAGACATGAAATCACATGAATGACGTACTTGACAAACCCATATCTGAAGAAAAGTGCATTGGTCGCTTAATTACCCTTTCTGCGTTTGAGTGCAGCTGATACGCTAGTCTGTGCTGGACATTTTTCCTTGCAAGGTCGTCTGTTTGTGCATGAAGATGATTTAACGGTTTTCAATGTCTTTTTAATAATTTGTTAGTACATGAAAGTGATTACCTTGTAAATATTTATAGTCACGAACAAAAAGGCTTCCGTTTCTACCTAAACTGCTCATTATGTGTAATGTTGTTTGCATATAACTTCTGTTTTGACGAAATGAATGTATGACACATTTACTCTAAATGTCGAATAAACGTCATTTCAGTTGGCAATAGATATGATCGATGAAAAACGAGGCATAGAATATGCGAAATATTATACTGATTTTGTTATGCTTTTGATATAGTCAAAAATATGATAGTTGCATACGGCTTAGTTATCATCATAACAATTCATTGATAATGAAAAATGTCTTCCTTTCTTCAATAAACAATGGGTAGAGATATTGCTACCTTTAACGCTTGTGTCTATTAAATCAAATGTTTTTTTAGTTAACTCTCCTACAGGAAGCATATAATCTATAATTATTTTGCAGTTGCTCCACACCACGCGGGTTGGACTTCCCATCTGATCCTTACATGGGGACAATTATCACTCCCCCCATTACTGATTTTTCCGGATACACTAATTTATAAATGGCTTAGATGGAACTAGCAATATTTCTATCTCATAAACATCATCGTCGTCATCGTTGTTGTTGTAGTCTTCATTTTTTTTATAGGGTGAAGTGCAATGCTTGTTTAATTCAAATTCGTTCTCTAGCGCCATGAACAACTAACAACTAAATTATTCATACCCCTTTAAAGTTTAATGTTTATTTTGCGTGTTTCTTAATAACTCAAGAATGAAAGGTGGAAAGATTGAATTAAGGCCTTTGTCGAATACTTTTATATGTAAGCTTGATATATCATGTTCTCAAGAGATTTAAATGAATATATTTTAAACAAATTGCAAAACTTTGTAAAGATTATGAATAGATTAGTTGTTAACTGTAGGTATCAAATGTAATGCTCGTTGCGTACGACGCAACATTTCAAGTCGTTAAGCCGTTGAGTCGTTAAGCAAAAAAGAGAGAATTAGCCAAAGACGTCAGTGATTCAAAACAATGCATGTATTAGTCACGTTGTACCATGTCATCATTGCATGGTGCGTCAAAGACCACACCAGTCACTGACGCAGCTTTACGTCAGGCTAATAACGCCTCATGTACGACGGTCATGAGAAACGACCTGGACATGGAAGATAGAACGACCGTGTGCTGTTACCTTTCCGAAAGGGGTCTTGATTGGTTAACGTATTGATGTATGACCTACTCTATTACCTTCCCTGCCCATGCCCTTCCTTTACTTCGGGAAGACTCCCTAATAAAATTGAACATATCGTTCCCTCAGATCCAAAGAGGACCTTAACTCGTTCACTCAGGATTACTTAGTGCCATTCTGGCACTCAATTTATGTAATCGAGACGTACGACATGTTTAAACGTAAATGACAGTCGGATAATGTCCGCCACATAATGGGCGGATTATTGGCAGCGTTGATGTCGGATCCATTTGGCGCTGCCTCGGTATTTGTGGAATGCTCCCCAATCGGAAATGAAAGGTAAATTAGATTTAACCTTCAATAATGACATTGACCTCTGTCCCTGCTGAGTAAGTGTCTGCTTAATGGTAGGTTACTGTTGACCCATCTTACGTGAGCAGAATATGACCCAAGTCACACCAACGGATCGACCCCAAACCTACAGCGGACTCATTAACATAGTTACAATACCCCCTGGGCAGCGTTTCAGAAAAGCGTCGAGTTCGCCAATATATAATCATAACTCAAAATTAACATGTGTTTGGATGGGTTGTCGGTGAACTTGTACTTATAACTGTTTTGTTAAACGGCGTCCTGTCGGCCAAGATATAGTAGGTTTGGAGTTCGTTTATCGGTTTGACTGAGGTGTAAAAATAAAAAACGTTCTCATTTTATCATTTTATCTCTAGCAATTATGTCCACCTCCTCGAATTGTTACTTTCGATGGATTCTGATCTGAAACTGCATATTAGGCATGAAATTTCCAAGCAACATGCCTTTTTGGTGATGGATGATTTTACTTAAGTGCTCCAAAGGGACAACTTTATTCTTTTTTTCGGGGGGGGGGGGTAGAAGAGGCATGTGTGTATTATGGCATGTACGGACGGTGCTATCATTACATTACATATGGGCATGATGGGGTGAGGATTTCTCGGGCTATTGTATCAAATCAAATCAAATCTACTAAATTCAAACGGGGAAACCAACCGCTTTTAAAACTTGAACATGCAGAAACGCCTACATCCTTTGACGACAATAAAACGACAATGTCCTAACAGTTCTTTTAGTTTGTAGGGCGACGGTCGTGCGAATAAAATGCCAGCTCTGAGACTATAACTTGTCATTAGCTTTTTTGGGTAAAAAAATAGAACCGCCCACGTTCATCCAAATTCCGTATTATCCACAGTAACTTGCAGAACAGCAATTTCCTCAAAGAATCTAGTTGTCTCTCGGGTGCACTTAAGTCAAAATCATCCATCACCCAAAAGGCGCGTTCCTAGAAAATTCCATGCCTCATACGCAGTCTCAAATCAGAATGATATTACATTCTAATGGCAAAGTATTGTGAGAGAAGGCATGAAAATTGCTATTCCGGTTAACATTTTTATTTTTATTTTTTAACAAGTATCAAGACATGGGGAGAAATTAAAGGGCATTGACATTTTTCAAACAGGTTTAGTTGTGTGAAGGTAGAACCAACAAAGAAACAGAGTGTTACAGTTCGAAATAAATTGGACACAAATGAATTCTAAGGAATGAAGGAAGTAAAATCATAATAGAAAAAAAAGTGATCACTTACTAGCATTCTGTACATATCAACTGTATTCAACAAAGTATTATCAATGAAATGTTGCTATTCCTTATGTATTCTACTCAAAGAGTCCTGCTTACTTGACATAATTATGAAAAATGAATGAAATATTTTTGTGTAAAAAATGGGTAGTTCTCAGAGAGGTTACATTAAGCTGATATAAAATGTGCATGTACATTGTGCTTCAATAGCTGCCTTTAATTAGTATTCGGATTATCTCACATATGTTGTTGTCTCTTTTTTTTCAGTCGGATTGTTTTGCTTCCCACCTTCCCCTGTTAGATATTCTAAATCTTGAGAGTTGTCTTGTGTGGTTCTTATATATCAATTTTTGATGGAAAGTTTCCTCACCATGGAAATGGATCTTTATCGTATACAGTAACTGATGACATGCCTGCACTGCCACGGTGTTGTGGAAAATATTGTACGTACACATTACACGTCTGGCAACAACTGACTGTGACGCACCACTGTTTATATTATTAGTCGACCACAGCAGGTATAGAGTTAAGAGAGCGTAAGGCCTGTACAAACGGCAATTGTCTATCTAGTATAAGCATTTAAAATTAAATATTATTATTATTAATATTTCATTTAGTCGCTACCAAACTGTGATTCGCGTTCGAAACACCATTTACATTGTTTGGCACACTTTCGCATACGATTCAGTCAAAAGAAGAAAAAAATATTCCTGTAATGCGAAAGCGAAACACCGAAGGCAAATGACATTTGCATAATGATCTCTCAGACTTTGGAGAATTCATAATTGCCGTCGGGTGGGACTGTCAGCGATTATTTGAAATATCTAGAGAATTGAATTCAGACAGTACTTGAGAGGCACAAATAACGACAGATTCACGGGCTTTGGAACTCATGAACTGCTTGCCTTCAAGGCTGGTTTTATAAGCATCGATGTGTTTTAGAGAGCTTAAAAGCATTCGCATTCGTTCCCTGAATATAGGTGGTCGTGACTAGGTTACCAAAATGGGAATTTTGAACATTTGCCATCCTGGTATTTGACATTCTTTTTACCTGCAAAGTTAACCACAGCTTATATGTCTCAACATCTAACCACGAAAGTAGATGTGAGTGAACATTAACATACTTATGTTTTTATAATACATGTTCGAAAAAGATATCAAAATCTACTCCTTTTGGACTGAATAGATTTTTTTATTACATAATAACAAATAATTGTCTGAATATATAAAAGAAATTACTATTGAAAATCGGTAAAAAACAGTGGACGTTGTTTTCGGTAAAGGCTTGATTAGCATTGATTTGCTATAAGAATCGACTCTGGATCGTTATTTGCATTCTCTACTTTATGATACTATAATTAATGGTGGAAAACCTAAATTACAAGCTATGCTTTCATAGGTTTCCTCTGCAATACAGCAAGTAATCTTCTTAGTCTCAATATACTTGTACTGCATTACACGTACATGTACCATTTTATGTAAATTTCTCGTTTGTTAATAACTTAATTGAAATGACTTTGTAAAACGAAAAGCTTTGTAAATTGTATATGATGTTATTGTGGAAATAAATGAAATGAATTGAAAAAACATTAAGTACTCCACTATGTAATACTGAATTAAACACTCCACTTTGTGATGGTCTAATACAAACATTACAGCAGAAATGCTGGAATTACCTACCTAAGGACTTACATTTTCCTATTGTTTTGTGTGGAGCGTGTCCGACACAATCCAGTAATTATTACGAGTCTGGATGCAATCACAGTTAGTTGTCTCGTGCTTACAAAAACAATAAATAATATAGATACGCAACAATGGAAGCCTTACGACCCCGACTACAATAATGCACGCCGTCTTGTTGATTGTCATGATTATACTGACTAAAGACACAATGTTGGTTAAAGAAACACTTTTTGAATTAAACATCTCCCTCTTTGCATGTTTTTGTTTCCCTCTTTGCGAGGACGTCGAGTGTTTGGTTCGTGCGGTTACCGTGGTTTGAATGAGATGGGGCCGCGTTTAGCTAGCTCCCACTGAAGGTTAAGAGAAATGGTGTCGTGTTACTCGAACAAACAATTCCAATTCCGTGACTTTAACGATGTCTATTTCACTGAAAGAAAATATGCTTGTTCATTTATATATTGAAAAGATTTACAGGCTGAGATACATTTCAGCTTTTGTTACCTTTTGTTTTAAAGCCAATTTGACCTATTTTTCAGTCTATTTGGGTTAATGGGTAGTTCTTGCGTAATAACTACTCCTAACCATAGGCATATCCTGCTCAAATTTGTGGAGGGGCACCCACTTGAGAATTTGACATTTAGGGCCTCTAAAACGAGGCATTAGCCCTTATCATAACAATGAAAACGGTCGCCATGCCTTCGAAAAGAGCAATAACGTCCGGAAACGCTAGGAAATGGAAAAAAGGACAAATATTGTTTGCTCGCTTTGCTCGCTCGTCGCACAAAAGATAACAGCCCCACCCTTGCCTGGCTAAAACAACAAATTAGTAAAACCGCTTTGTGAAATGCAGCATCTATCGATCAATACCAACCCTTTACGATTCGCATTCTGTCTCTCCTCTTTCTCTCACTATCACTTTTTCTCTCTTGTCGAACAGCCATTCAACACAGTTACAAATTCCTGACGGATGTCGCCTTTTCACATTTCGAATAACCATTCCTTGTGTCTTACTTAAAAGTTTGAATATCTTACTGAGTAGAAAAGGTGTGTCCGAATTCTTTCTCTCTCTCTTCTCTAACTCACTCTCTTCTCTCTCTCTCTCTCTCTCTCACTCTCTCTCTCTCTCTCTCTCTCTCTCTCTCCATATCTCTATCACTCTGTCTCCAGTGGAGCTATAGGTGAGTATAACGATCGATTTCTGAGTTCCTCGGTATAAAAGGCCTGGTTTTGCCTGTACAATCATGTTAGTGTATTCTTTTAGCGTGTCACGACACACGATTAACATCCATCGCAGTTTCCCCAGTGGCATCAGGAACGCGTGAGCAGACGATCAAATCACGCGGAATGGTTTCCCGCTCAAAAAAAACATGCATATGACACTTACATTCCCCCTCGATATGTATTTATTACACTTTCCACCCGAGCAGGCGAGTTTTTACGCACGGTCGGGACCTGTCCAAGCGTCCACGTGGGATTTGTCGAAGACGTGTATTGATGGCGGAATAATCAACGAAATTTGAAGTTCACGTCCTCCGTAACAGCAACATTCTAATTGAATAGGCAGGTCCATTGGACCGCATTGTTGAGCGAGTAAATTGAATTTCGAAGATACACGACACTGGGTAAAGATTTCAAACGTAATGTTGCGGATGATATACAGTTACACGGCAAGATACTGGGAACAATTATGTAAAGGTAAAAGTATTTCTAAGTCTGTATCATCGTCTCGAAATGCCAGCCATATATTTTATACCATGATGTTTCATTGTGCTGGAGAATTGGAAACATTCTAGGTTTGCGTTTGATTTGCTGTTGTTGGATGGCGGTCTTTCTATTTATCCAACAAACAAAAAACATGCTTATGTGAATTCATGTGAGAACAATATCAACACGTGATATGCTTGAAACATTGATATCGTAGTAACGTTCGGCAGACAATTACATATTCCCGATGGACTAACAATTGGTAAACGCCCACATCTTGATTGACAGGAAGTAGTACACGAGATATTTATTGAGACAGATAATTACGAGAATGGTGAGGAGAGAGAGAAAGAGAGAAATGAGAGAAAATTGGAAATAGGAATAGACGAGGGATAGGTTGGGGAGAAGGGAAGAGGTAAGAGGTTGGACAGAGGGGCAGGAGAATGAGAAGAATGAAAAAGAAAAACGAAGAGAAGAAGAATAAGATAACAGGAAGGAGACGGAGAAGAAAAAAAGAAGAAGTAGAAGAATAAAAAAAGAAGAACAGATATAAGAAAGATAGAGGCGATAGAGGGTAGAGGTAGGAGCAGGAGAATGAGAAGAGAGATAAGAGAATAGAGGAGGAGGAGAAGAAGAAGATGAAGACTAAGTACTAGAAAAAACATTATAGCAAGATAGAATGAGAGATAAGAGAAAAAGAGAGAGAGGGTGGGAGCTGACAAACTATAGTAAATGTATTTGTGCAATTTCGTTGGATCTCTATTACACGGAATGTAATCAAATCTAGAGTAGACGTGAGAAAGAGAAGAAAAAAGATCGAGATAAAGAGAGAAAGACAGAAAGAAAGAGAGGGAGAAAGAGAGAGAGGGGAGAAAGAGAGAGAGAGAGAGAGGGAGTGGCTGACAAGGGTATACAGTAAATAGATATTTATAGACATTCGTTTGTTCATAATCTACAGTAGATGTGAACTCATCAAACGATATGAGGATTTTTTTTCTTTCTTTCGAATCTCGGACAATCGAAAAAAAATGCCCCAAAATAAAATCATTTTGTTGTCCTCGATTGTTTTTTTCTGGAGTACGGGCGGGCGAACGGGTTTATTTTTCTTTCTTTCTTTTTTTAATTATATTTTTCCCCATTTTTATAAAAAAATATTGGGATATCAAGCAATTTAAACAAACGAAGTCAATAAACCACTTTAATATCGTAAAAGACTAGTTTGATATCATCTTGTATAACATAATGTACAAGCATTATCAAGACCAACACAGAAAATATTTTTGGCGTTAAAATACAGCACCTTTCAAAATGAGTTTAAGAATGCTCAAAACCTGATTTGAATGAACGGCATTTTGATACAATTATGTACAATTAGGTACAATTATGAGGAGCAAACTTCCTCTGGTCCAGTTTAGGTTTATTACCATAACCGGCGCATTTCTTTGCACTTATCAGCTGTCCTTCTTTCAACTCAAATGGTCAAACAGATTTCGATTGTGAATTACAATGTTTTTTTACCAAAATCAAACGATGCTCTCCCATGTGTAAACTATTGCAGTTTTAAACGCGACTTTAAATACCAAGTTTTTATTGGTAGCAGTCGAGCAAAAACAAAAGTGATAATTGGCAAATAAATCCGAGGGATTGCCGCCGGTCATGACGCGACTAATATTAATAGATACAAATCGTGTGATGTGGAGCAAATATCTCGACCGCCCCCTGGGCAGATTTATTTTTTAAAAACTACCAAGCATTTATAGATGGTGGCTGACATTTAGCGTAAAGTTTGACACAGTTGCAAACGATTTACTTCAATATTTCCCCATTTTTGGACGAAACACAAATGACCCGTACAGGCAGCTTCGGGACAGTTTAAGAGATAATTGTCGAGGATAAAATGGGTTTGTTCGAGATTTGATGGTGATATATGAGGACATGTGCTGTCACATCCCTTCGCATTAACGAGTCCAAATGAAGCACGCCACAATGACCAGTGTCATACAGAGAGCATTGGAGAGCGAGAAAGGTGGAGAGAGAGAGAGAGAGAGAGGGGGGGAAAAGGAAAACAGAAAGAGAGGGAAAGAGAGAGGGGGATAGGGAGAGCAATAAAAGAAAGGGAACAGATGAAGAGATAAGCAAAAGAGTTGAAAGATAAGAAAGAGAAGAGGAAGAAAAGTGATAGAAGAGAGGAGAGTGTAAAGGGAGGAGAGGAGAGGGAAGAGAAGAGAAGAGATAGAGAAGAGAGAGTGAGACAGAGAAGTTAGTGAAGAGTGAGGGGAAAATAGGGGAGAGAAGAAATAGATAAAGAGAGAAGGATGAGAAGAGAAGAATTCTGAGAAAATATTTGAGATAATGAAGAGAGGAGAGAAAATGAGAACAGTCAGATGGATGGTAGAGACAAGAAAATATTCTATAAAGAGAATCAGAGATCGTACAATCTGCCTTATTTAACAGAAATATCCTGCTCCTAGAACAGTATTCATGTTTGCATTTAAATTATCAAAACAGCAATTGTGGCATGCAAGTGTTATCCATATTTTCCTATCTAAGAAAAAATTCATAAAACACCCCGAATGGTCCCACAAAGATCTTTAAATAAATGAATATAATTTATGATTTTGTTGAAAGAATTATTGCGGGTTTACTTTCATGAATTTCATGGAAAGTAGCTTTACAAATCATTAGTCTATCTTTTTATCCAATTTTTAAAAATGTGCACCAGCAATAGTGATCATTCAAAATACCTAACTCCTCTGATATTTCTAGAACTTCTATTACAATTCCCGGACAGAGATAATTAATCTCACTTCATCTCAATTGTACATCCCGCATTCTCATGACTTTTCAAGAAAACAGCACTGTGCTTGGCTTTCCGACTAAGTGAGGAGAAGAAGAAGAAAAAAAATCACTTTATCAAAACTGTATATCCTGCAGTCTGACATCTATCTGTCTTATACTGATTTCAAACATTACTCCCTTCGGCGCGACGATCGGCTATGGACTTAACACGATCATTCTTTATTGAGCCCCTTCCATTCACCCATCAGCGAAAGCATTTTATCGGAACCCGATGAATTCACTGACACGCGTTGCGTTTCGGGTCCTAGGCAACTGTCGATTGTTGAGACGTTCAAAGAGTTGTGTGGAAGGAATTAAAAGGAAATAAAGAGGAGGTTTAAGAGAAAGTTGGTGTCCCCTCAAGGACAATCGCACGATAATGGAGATTACGGAAAAGGGGAAAAGGAAATCTACCGCAAGGCATCGCAAAGCTGAATGCCACAACACCAATCGGGAAATTAATTTTGCGATAACTCAGTATATGAAATCTACGTTAAGGCCGGAAAAGGCTTGGCACAAATCTGTCTTTCTTTAAAAGCACTTTAAGTGCCAAAGTATGTTTTGTCGAATCCATCATAATATCGATTTAATTGCGTTACGTTAAAAGTTTTCATTAATTTCCTTTCAACGAGTTTCATTGGTATTGATTTTTAGGCAAGGAAGGTTTGAACAAAAAAAAAGTTTGAAAACCTCTCAAGTACATATCCACGTTTGAAATTTGTATTGTACTACACGAAAGAGAAATCAAGACAGGCGAATGCAACTTTTATAAATACAATACTTGTCGCAACTTATCGGGTATATACTACCATCAGGATATAGGAGGTTCTTAAAAGGTGGACACATTAGTTGATACATCCACTGCACCGAACACCCATAACAAAATAGAGACAAACGAGGTTATAACCCCTTAGTGACACATTCAACATCACATATGGCACACGGAGCACTACCCTTTAATTTGAGCCGGGCCGTAGGATGGAGCGCGTTTCAGCGGAGGTGTCGTTTACGGTAAGTGACGATGCTTGAAACATATTGCGACATCTTTGATTTGTCGATCCGATACGCTACATCAACTATCAATGGAATGAAACTATTCGAGCGCTGCCACCTTTCCTCCTGTTTAATTGGCCGGGACGAATGCGGATGTTTTCACATTTTCCCCGTCACTATTCAAAGGCATACATTTACGGTATTGTTGTTTGTTTGTTTTTTTCTTTTTTTTGGGGGTGGGGGGGGAAGGGTTTGTCTGGAATTGAACATTGGTGATTGAAAATGGCTGACCCCTAAAACTTCGATATTGACTTAATATCATTGAATGTCAAGGCGACCTGTTTATTTCTTCTTCCTCCTCAGTTTCCTCTTCTTTTTTTTCTTTTACCTTCTTTTTATCCCTTCTCTGGTCCTTTGTAATGTTCAAATATTCAAGCAATGCAATGCGAGTGGGTCCATTATAAAAAAATAGTATTTTTAAAACTTTGAACCAATTACTGCAAGATACACAACAGAATTTGACTCCGAACATCAACCTCTTAATTGGATCGGCATGTCCATTGGACCGTGTTGTTGAGCGAGTGGATTGTGATTAGAGAATGGGGCACAGGGGGTGAATGGCTTTATAGCTAAACTTTGAAACACCGCCAAGTCATGCTATTTGATATGCGGTATTTCCAAACGATGGTGAAAAAGTGGTGAAAATAAACAATATAAAAGGTTTGAAAGTACCGTTTAAACCTCATTATGCTTGAAGAAGAAGACCAAGGTTCTCTATAGTTATGTCTTAAGATATCAGCATCTCGGTATAATTGAAAGGGGCGACTATACAGGTCGCCATTAGTTTCCTTCACGCAATCAAATTGTGACGTTACCATGTCAATACACATTTATGGCTTGCTTCTGGGAGTAAATTACAAGTAAATGGAGGCAAAGTGCAAATATTAATTCCCACAAGTCTTAATCGGAAGCCTACTTGTCCGGCATCTAGATCTTAGAAGGTTAACGAGCCCCTTCTTTGAGACGTTATGGCTGACTATATGCTGGCACTGACTACCGATCTGTTATTGCGAGTGGCTTACGTTTTAGATTATCATGGCTTCAGTTCGATATCATAGTTTGATTTTATAGTTTGATTATATCAGTGTTATAAATCATGAAGAGTTTCATTTAATGCTTTGCGTAATTTCGAAATTGCCCCGATAAAACAAACAAAAAAGGTCGTATATAGCTGATTGAGACAGTGAGGGTAAGGTTTAAAGGTTCAGAGGTTATCGACATACTGATACATGTATATTTCAACCATTACACAAGTGTATTGCCATGCCTAATTAACCCCGGAAGAATTATGTCTCAGGTTAATATCTTTTTGAATGTTTTCCCCCAAAGGCTTGAACACACGTCATTGACAAACAAGGTCCTCACTCGTTTCGTGCACCCAATACTAGCCATAGTGCTGAACAACTTGCCCGTCTCAGTTTCAAGTTTCAAACATAATGACTACTTCCAATGCGATTTACACCTCAGCCCCAAATATACTTTCCCCATTTCTATTTGTGTCTTTATTTGCACAGATTTTACATCTACGTGTTCTGTTCGGGGTTTTTTTTCTTCCCCTTCTTCCTAAGCAGGTCCTGGCAGATTGCAATACTTAGTTTTCTTTGGCTTTCGTCTGCGAACAAGCAAACCCTGGGAAGAAAAACAGACAGGGTTGGTGCATCTGCTTCCGCGGACATGAAATCGATGCATTTTTGATGCAGGATGGTGAGGGACGGGGGGACTGGTTTGGCCAACCGCCACGACCATAACCTAATCGCTATGCATCCCTCGCCCGACATCAACATTTGATTATCACCCGTGCAAACATTCAGACTGTCCCCCACCGGGAATTCGCCCCCAACCTCACCTCTACAAAGCGGAGGCGAGGAGAAGCTGATCACCACCGCTATATGTTTGACAGAGAGCGAGAGGTGAACACTCGCCTAATACCCCCTTCTTTGCTAATCCCAAAGCTTGTGTTCACGCTTCGGCGAGAAAGGCAACAGCCGATGGTGTCCCGGGAGATCCCAAAGGAATTCGGCAGGAAAGTAATGGTGAATGCTGCGTGAGTTTGATTGATTATGACTAGGGCATTGCCATGTTCTACACTGGAAATTGATGAATGAATGGAAAATCACGTGCAACTACCCTCGTATTCATTCAGCAGTTGCAGACCAATGAAAGAAAAACATGCAACCATCCCCACACATATTGCCTTTCCATTCAACTATGCGAACCCTCGACAAAGTTTGGCACAGATCGCTAACAAAAAATGCTGCGTGCTTTAAGTTACATACATGCATGCATTGCAAGTGATTGTCATCATCAATGATTCCGAATCACTTATTTAAACATTATTAATACGTCATTATCATTATACTTCCAAGTTGGCTGAATGTGTAATGATTTGTATGTTATTTAACCCGGAACCATAATTGTTACCGATGTAGTTTTTTATGGACACACTAAATTCTCTGTGTACAGAAATGTATTGTCTATCTTTGGTAGATGTGAATGTATTTTTTTTCTTTCTCTCTGTCTCTGTCTGTCTCTCTCTCTCTCTCTGTCTCTCTATCCCTCCTTCTCCATTTCACCTTCTCTTTCTCTTTCTCTTTCACTTACACTCTAGCTCTCTTTCTAAATCTTCCTCACCCTCTCTCTTTCTCTCTCTCTCTCTTTGTCTCCCCCTTGCGCTCCCTCTGTCTGTCTTTCATTTATCATTTTCTATCTCCTTATTTCTCTCTATCCTATCTTACTCTTTATTTCAAAACTATTCCCTTTCCCTTTTCTAATACCATCTTCTTCACTTATCCTCGCACAATTTAACAACCCTCCCCGTCATCGCTCTCCTACTACACGCGAAAAGAAGACGCATGTAACCATCTGCTTGACATAACTGCGCATTGTGTTTCCTTTAATATATCTTCTCGAATTCCAAGCGATTCCAGTTCTTTCCTTTTATCTTACAGCCATCAAAATTTAGTCATATCGCGAGTGAGATGTACTTTTAGCTGGAGCGTGACTGTCATTTTAATACCAATCGAGGACCTATATATGGTTGCCTCTTGACGAGAATGCATAGTCTAATGCCTCGTCGCTGTCTCTCTATCTGCAAAATGAATCGAACTGTTCCATCCTGCGTATAATCGTTGACAGCAATATGTACGAGGGAATGTGACATCCTTGGCATAACGGTGCATCAATCTGTCCATTTTTTACTGTACCTTTTTTATGATCGACGATAACAATCATTCCATGTTATTACTCTGTTTGGTAAAACCAACATGGGATGATCTATGACAACATTGTTTTGATAGATCATGCTACCTCTGTCTAGATGTCTTTGATTTATAGAACCAGTGGCAGGTTCAAGGGCATGGAGCTAGGGCACCCCCGGAAAGAGCAAATCTTGCATGCCATTGCATGACAGAAAGTGAAAGAACAAAAAAGTGCACTAACTTTATGCTCCTTGCAGAAATAGTAGACCCATAAAGGCACCTGCCAACTAGAATGAAACTCTTATGTTTGAGTTTTTGTTTTCTGTTCTGTTTTGTTTTGTTAGGTTTTGCTTGATTTTTTTGTTTTGTTTTTATATTGTGTCCTCTCTTTTTTTCTTCTGCTTTTTGTTGTTTTCATTTTAATATAGATTTTTAATTGCATACCGTAGAATTTCCAAATAGGCCCCCGACGCCCCCTGAGCCACAGAATCCCCAATCCGCCATAGACAACGACCATCATTGTGGATAATTTCAAAAGCAACAAAGATTCTATGGCGTAGTTGCCAAGGATTTTGCTAAACCCGTATACACCATTGCAAAGTTTGAACTTTTAATGAACTGGGTATTATGCTAGAGAAAAAAACAACTAACATGAACCTAATTCAGAAACAATGTCAGACAATTTAATCCATTAGAAACCCCAACTTGAGAGGATTCTGATGACGTGATGTGCAAAGTGAAGTTGTCTCAAGATGCGATAAACCTAGATGTGAAGTCTACCAACAAGTACCTCTCGAAAGTTACATGTGTATACTGAAGAACCCATCGTACAGGTATAGCATTTGAATTTTTGATAAGAAGAAATGAGCTGTATTTGTCCCTTGACCAGATTTCAGACGGTTAACATAGATATCGATAAGCTCTTCGCAGGAAAGAACGGCTTGAGAGTGTTAACAATTATTGAGGATACCATTAACCAAATCTCTTGTTTTAGAAAAATGGATTAAACGATATGACGAGATCATTTACAAAACAACTCGATTCCCCTATCCGACTAAAGCATGTGCATTGCATTTGTCTTGATCACTATACTTATAATTGTGATGTCAAGGTACTGTACAATTATGATAATGTTAACAATAATAATCTGTATTTGCAGTATCAAGTGGCGTCGCCACGTCGCTACCCACTTCACGGATATATCATGATAGTATTGGACAACTACTGATTAAGGTTTCCTCTACACATACCGTGGAACACTCCAAGACACTGCCAGTGCTTGGTTTTTACCACAGTTGCAGTACCTGAGTTATTGTTGCTAGGCCAAAAACAATTGATTAGGACGTGTACAGATAGCTCTAGCTAGGCCTTCCGAATTGTGCCCTCAGTTGCGTGGCCTTTAGAAAGCTAAACGTAGGTTCTAAATCGGCTTTGCATCATGGATACCGTTCAACCCTGGGGCCCCAATGACACAGAAAAACCTCGCCAAGATATCACTAATCCTGACTCGGTGACTCCATTGAAGCATCTCAACTAAGTCGCTTGATGGGGATGACATTCGGAAACAAGCTGCCATTGACAGGGAATGATAAGTAAGTCTTAGGGGCTGATGAGGCTTACGTTTCCTCGAACTGTCGGTGTGTTTCTTCTACTTCCCCCGATTCAATGTCATGATAGGAAAACGATTAGACATTTGGACATTTGTAGACCAGAAGAAGATAATTCCTGGGGAAGATTTGTCAGACTACTAGATCGCCCGTGGATGATTGTGTCTACCGGTTGCACGGCAAAATTACATGTAAAGGATATCTTCATCTCTTGGCATCACAAAATCTTATACAAGTTCGCCGACATCCCATTGAAATGCGTGTTAAAACTAATACACGTGTTTCAACAGGATTTTTGGTGAACGTATACGTTACGACGGTTTCGTAAAACGATGGCCAAGTATCAGGGACGGATATATTTTCAACGATCATTATTAAACTCTTACTGACACTTTAAGGACTACAAATAGAAACATCCTTCCGAAGAAAGTGGTAGAAAAGTACCGAATATAATTGGAATAATAGGAAAAAAGCTAACATGCCCGACCCGATCCTGAGTCAACTTTTAGACCGTGTGTGAATGTTTTTTCATGTGAAATTGATTTAAAGCACATTTCCGTTTTTTCGTTTACATATTGCTAGTCCAACCAATCATGATCTACTCCATGAACAATAAAGCAAAAACATTTTCTCTAGCAATACCACTCCGATGCCAGTTCAGAAGTTTACCGTTGCAGGTGCTACTTATATTTACCGGGAGTGGTTTTAAAAGACAAAATCAATGAAACATGCAATATTAAACTTAAAGTTGTTTTTCAAAAGTGCGAAATTTTCTCTGAAATGACGTTGGTTATTAGTTCGTTAACCTTGCAATGCTTGGAAAATAATAACAACATATACGCAGATCCGTCTTGTTCTACACTACAAAAACATAAACTTTGCTTGAAACCTTTCTTTTATTAGTCATATCGCTTTGAAAATAATAACAACATGTACACAGATCCGTCTTATTCTACACTACAAAAAAATAAACTTTGCTTGAAACCTTTCTTTTATAAGTCATATCGCTTTGAAAATAACAACATGTACACAGATCCGTCTTGTTCTACACTACAAAAACATAAAATTTGCTTGAAACCTTTCTTTTATAAGTCCTATACACATGACTGTATATGCACAATTGAAACAATAATGTATTTTCACATGAAATCCTTATCGGAAATTCTTAGAAATTGAAATATTTGCAGGTGCAAGTCATTGGGGGTAAGCGCATATCGTTATACCCTCCTATTCTTCGTTTTCTCTCATAGACTAATCAATCACTCTGACATCTTGTTTTCAAAATCACACGTGCAAAACAGAATTGTTCTATATACCTTTGACTGATTACAATTAGAAAATTCCTTGAACGTGTCGAACTTAACGTAATTTACCCTAATCTTCCGTCAGAATGTTTTAATGAGACTTACAAATACGTTTTTGTAAATTTTAGATATTTGTATTCATAGTATGATTTCAGATTCATTTTTGTTTTATCATAGCATAATGTTTTTGTATTTACATGTGATGAAATACAGCCAGTACACTACTCCAAATCCTTAGCTACGTTTGACCATCGCTCTTAAAGGTAATACAAAGTTTTGGGAAATTTTGAAAATTGGGAGGATAATGATTCTTTACTATTTTGATATATTTGGATGCCCCTGTGGATGTATAATAATCACTGAAAAAATTAGACCCTAAAACACTTCTGCTTTCGAGAAAAAACGAAAATAAAAATTTATCGGTACTCCCGATAAATTTTGATAAATTTTAAATAGCGCATACGGCCGTACAATGGTAGCTGCGACCCTGAAAATTTCAGAATATGTAGCTGTGATATATACCTACCAAACGGGAATAGCTTATCGGTCAAAATTAGTCCAGAAACATTGTTTTATGTGTGTGTGTGTATTTGGGTTTTTACAGACGTGTATCAATCAGATATGATTATTTACGTCTGGGGACCGACTTTTAACGTCACCATCCGAAAGACGTGACTCAGTTTCGAACCTACGTCCTCGGCTGAATCAGTTTGTAACTTCCACTGTTAGCTGGATTACAGGCGCACGCCACAACGCCTAGTTGGCTTAATTAATATCTTGACCTTGAGAGGGCGCTATACAACATAAAGAGTTTATTATTTACAATTTCATAACTTTAGACTTGATTTCAACAGCGACAACGAACACTGCATATTGTAGGATCGCATATGCTTCGAATATGTTCATTTGAACCAAATTCATGACCCCATACCAAAACTTTGTTATACCTTTAACATCTAGGATAGGTAAACAAATAAAGCAACGTTTTTAGGTCGTGAAGGGTGAGGGGGGAAATGTAGGTCCCCAGAGCTAATAATTAGGCCAATGGCATTGTTCTCTCCATCTCTCCCCTCTCTCTCTCTCTCTCTCTCTTTCCCTCTTTCTATTTGTCTGTCTATTTATCTATCAGTCTCCCTCCCTCTCTTTCTTAATTTCTTTCTCTTTCACTCTCTCTCTCTCTCTCCCTCTCCCTCTCTCTCCCCCTCTTTCTCTCTCTTCTCATTTTTCTCTCGCGTCGTTTAAAATGGCACTTTCACCCTCTGTATGAGTGGTTTAAACACGTGAAAACATATTGTCTAGAAGAGGCATTTTTTAGAAAATGGAAAGAGGTTACGAATATGTTCGAGAGCCTTTCTTCTCTCGTTATGTTGCCCGAGTACCGGCTTGACCCAAATCCCAGACACATTCCTCCCCCTTTTTCACCCCGTCGATCTTTCCCCAATCCGTGTTCGGCATACGCAATGTTAGGGTCTGCAAAATAGAACATGTAGATGTATATCCATAAATAACACAAACCCTATCGTTTGGGACTGTTTGACCAACAATTCTGAATGTTAGTTTGTGATCCCAAGTTTTATTTCATCATCGATGCATGATTCATTTCACGATGAGCCTTACCAATGTAAATCAATGTTTCACTTATCTTGTTCTCGAGTAAGGTAAAGTGCTATCTCTGTATGGAATTAGTTATATAAAGAAATATACAATTATTGTACAATCACCGAAAATGGTGATAGAAATCCCCAAAATAGTCTTTTGGTGTTTTACTTCATCATTGTTCAACATTATGACTAATGGAAGGACTAATCATATCTCATTCAGATCTGTAAATGGCGAGTGATTTGGATGTATGTTCCTTTTGTTTAAAAACTTATTCGTATTATTGCCAACTGCTAAATATGAACATATTATGCCCATGATCAATAGCTACAGACACAAATGAAAATAGGAACGACAAAAACGTCACAACAAAGATAATCTGGGAAAATTCTGATATATGGAAATAAGATGGGAAACATCTTAATGATGGTGGCAGAAGACAATGCTCCAAGGATTAGGAGGACAAAAAGCAATAAAATGACTGAGAAATAGTAGAAAGAACGAGATTTTCGACGAGATAACGGGTCATTGAAAATGAGATCGGCATTGATAGGGAACTGAAGAGGAGCCCTCTTTCAACTCTGAGCTTTAATTAAATCACTGGGTGGCAATCTTAGTGATATTGGCCATCACATACAAGTGTTTGAAAGGTAGAAGAAGAAAAAAGAGAAGGACTTCGTTGCTCACTGACGCCGTCTCCAGCCCTTTTCTAACCCGGATCCTCGAGTACTATAAAGATAAAGATGAGTACCGGGCTCGCGATTACATCATGAAAGAGAGCTGTCTGGAAGTAATTCGGAAGGTTGATTATGTATTAGGTAGGAATATATGTTTATCGTGAGACCTTTAAATGATCAATATATAAAAGAAATTGATTCGATCTTGCCTGTAACGCAAGAACTGCCAACATAAATGGGTTTGCGGGACTACACACACTTATATTACATAAATGTAATAGTCAGAACCTTTCAAATAATATCTCGATATATTTTAGAATAAAATGCGGGGGAAATATTCAAGAGTAATCATTTATAAGGCGGCATTTTGTCAGTGAAATTCTTCCCAACAGACATACACAAAGAAGAAGTCAACCTTAGCTTTAAAGGAAAAGATGAGACGAAAGGAAGTTATTAACAAACACAATTATGCCATATTGATGCTTGTGCAATCCAACATTGACGTCACCTGTTTATAAAATGTGAGCATTAAAATTACATAAGGACAGTGTTGTTTTGACGGGGAAAACAGCGATTAGAAGGGTTATCATTAAAAACCGCAATTTGCTCATAATTATGGTCATTTTGAAGTGCGTTCTTAAAGTGGCTAAATCTTCTGAAAAAATAAGAGCTTTGCGGATTTATAGTGAAAACGCTGTCCTTTGTGGATAACGATTTAACTGAAATATACTATACATTTCCAGTTTAATAACACTTGCACGTATATTCCAAGTTATTCATGTTGTTAGTAACTTAATCGTATTCATGACCGAACATTCGTTAAATCCCTAACATGGGTAAAATGCGTGTTGTCGCAATCTTATGCCTGTTACAAACGGAGCGCTATTATGCTGGCGAAGGGTTGCGTCAGCGCGGCGCCGTCTTTTGCACGCCATACGACAGCGATATCATACAAACAGCGAAAGCACTGTGGATAATGTAAGTATTGCGTTTAAATACCTTCGCGAACGTGATTGGCGCATGTCTACAATGCATACCAAATCTACTGACGCAATCAAAACGCTCCGTCTGCAATGGGTAATATAATATCACCCGACTCCCATTCACCCCTTTCACATGATCTATCACGTTCCTTATCTCCTGTACTACTTCTCATTTCTCCAGAGAATGACGAATGGCCTCTTGACATTGGCCGGCTTATT
>BEXV01001651.1:36442-52091 GCA_003118195.1 Hemicentrotus pulcherrimus
ATACTGGCCCTGTAGTAAAATGCCATTTGACATTACACCAGCATCAAAGCACTGCTGCTTATTTATCATTACAAATCTAACAAATTATATTTTCGTTGTAAAAGGAAATTAGTGGACTTGCAGGTTTGTATCAAAACTTAAAACACCTGATTAAACTTTAAAAATACACAAAATGAAAATGTCAACCTTGCATCGTAATGTTGGAACAGAATGTATAATCTTGATTTCCACATCATGTAGATGTATTATAGCCCTGTATCATTGAAACCAACATAAACCATCACATGTATGGTAGATCATACACTACTCCATGCACACCAATTACACTGACTTTAGCCCCACAATAGATCAAGCAAACAATTACATTGTCACAAATTGCAAAGCTTAACAATACTTTATTGTTTTGATTCAGATCACTTTTTTTGTCCTGATCTTAAGAAAGTGAAACAGGGATACATGAATATACTGTAATCGTTTAGATCAAGGCTCATACATATGTAATACTCCAAGCGGTTCAGCAATGTCAAATATATCCAAGAACCATTCTACATTTTGTCAAATGTTCTCATCATTTTCACTCCCATGAAGTACATCTCGATTTAATACTTAGTTACAAATGCAGCCTATTATACGATGCCAACATATCTCTAAAGTATAAACTTACATAATTCATGGAATTATAAGTCCATGCATAAACTGTCTTTGATTATCAAAGACAAAAGGACACAAGAATAGAAAATAGGTACGTTACAAAAAGAATGTCTTTTGACAAAGATTGCAAGCAAACAAAATTTACAGACCAAAATATTAATTTACAGCCGACACACCCATCTGCATACACAGGAAACCCTAAATGGATTGCAATTTTCAGCATCATCAAACAAACACGTCGTCTGTTTGGAGCCAGAAGGGCGTTAATTTTGTGCAAATCGACACAAGTTAATGCCCTTCTAACTCCAAACGGACGAGGTTATTGTGTGGTAGCATATGAATACAAGCTGAATATGCATTTTAACGCCCTCTTATGTCTCACTCTTTAAAGGTACTATGTCCCTTTTGCAGCCAACCTCAAATGCTGTGGAACTTTGCAGGAATTATGAATATGTCATGTATGTCCTATCTGTGAAATTTAAACGTTAGTAGTGTCCTAAGATTCAAATTATGCAAGGAAACCCGTTTACTTGCTAGACTTCACTGTCAGACACTATTGAGTGACTGACTGGCTTTTTTCTTCTTTGGTAATAACGTACATGAAAAGAGTTGTAAAGGGTACATGAGCATTGGTCTACATCAATAACCCACTTCTTGTGATGGCCAAGATTAAAATGATTGAATCTTTGCGCAGCATAAAACGAATGACCATTCGGTACAATTGTCTGAAAATCAAGACTATTACTTTTGGGCTCTATAGCCCTAAAGTTGATTTGACAACTAATAGTCGTTATTTTCCCACTTGAAGACATTTTCAAACCCCGCCTTTTTTAGGGAAGTTCTGAATTAGTATTATCTTTCAAATGCAGTTGGAATTTAACTTTTTCATTTTTTTTTTTTGGGGGGGAGGGCCTGCAAATGGGACATAGTACCTTTAATATGCAAGTGATAAATCAACCTGCCCTTTATTCAAACCACGAGTAATGTCTAGCAAGGCTCACTCAGATATGCCCCACTAAACTGTGGCGGTTTTCTTTCTCGATATGAAAGAATGGCAACTGTGCACAACACAAATCCCATGCATATTTAATCAGCTCTCTGGTACTGTATATGATAAAGAAATGTATTACATTTTATGTGATCATAAAAACCTGCAGCGGTTTATCGTAGCATGTCTGAAAGAGGCTCGACTGTAGTGCGTTCATCATACACTCTTTATGTTACATAATACGCTCCAAGGCTGTCGCTCTTTATTACAATAGATTTCATATTGCGGAATGTATAGCACATTGAGAGCTCCATTAATGTTTCTTCGTCTGTTTACAAGACCTTATGGAAATCATCTATTTAACTTATGATGCAACCTAAGAAATTACATTTGAGGTGTCATCTACATCAATAATGATCATTGATTTAATGCCTTTTACAAAAGCTTGATAAATAAAGGCTATGATAATGTTCTACATCCATGGTGCTACTTAAATATGTGTATCATACAATGTACATGTCGCTTTCATAGTATAAAAAATTGACAGACAAAGCCTTTTTTTGGGGGGGTCATGTTCTCCACTTTAAAAATATACGTTTCCCACAAAGTAGGTGCATCTACAACAAACTATCACCCAAACAGCAGAAAATCAAAACAAACTATCCAAGACTGAACTAGACTTCACTTACATAAATAAAAAATGAAAATTAATTTTAAGCCATAGTGTGAAAAAGAAACATTTCCTAGTGCTCTTTCAAATATGCAACATTCATTGTGTGCTCTCGATAGAAAGGCTCAAATACATACTGCTGTCATATGTTTGTTTTTCAGTTTCAAATGAAAGGATAAACAAATAATATAGATACCAGACTACAATAACCAGTCACTGGTAATAATTTAGATGATGTATAGACTATGATGTGTTGTGTAAATATAGTCGCCTAAATGTTGAACTACAAAATGTGTCATCTTCAATAAGTACATTCATCAATAAAGTAATCATTTGTATCCCTTTGCCTGACACACATCAAATTGAAAAGAATTTTAATCTAATAGGGCAGAGAGCTCTAATAAATATACACCAAAAGCTGCCAAACTTAATAACATCACTCTACAAAACTGTTAATCTCTAGGATTTGGACCAACCACATTGTCTAAGCACGGTAAGAGGTTGATGGGTCGATACCGATGTTGCACTAGAAGTGGTAACACGATAGAAGCTCTGTATACCGATTTATTTACTCTTTTATTCACTTCTTTATTTACTATGTACAACCACAGGTCTTTTGCTCAGAAGATGTGAAGGGTGTGGGGGAACCCCCTAAGTTCAGTCTATCTTGACGGCGCTGTATATCTTGGATACGAACCAATAAGACGCGTAGAATCCTATCGTACCGGTCAATATCCAGAACGTAAGCACCATCATGAAGGTGTAACCGAAGTAAAGGAGCCCAGGTACAAACTGGGTGATTTCAAGCTGGAAGAATAAATCATCAAATATAAAACTGTCAGGAATCGAAATGAAACTGCATTTTATCTCAAAGACGCAGGGTAGTGGGCTCTCGTGGGGATTCGACACCATTCAGCTTATTTTCCAATTAACAGGTTTTGTCAAGTTGGCCTTCAGTTTTATGACCAACAGGCTTTATGTAATGCTCTGCATTTCAGAGACTGGGGGATATTTTGGATGGGACTACAGGTTTGCTGTGTGAGGGACTTGTACACCCATAAATGGTATTTCCACCAAGTCTGGTGACAGTGAATTATGACCAACTGCACATGGAAACTGACAATCATCTCCCTTTAATAATAGAAAATCATTACAAAGAAAATGATAGTTGAGAGTGTGTCAGAGCAAAGTAACTCCCAACAAAACAGATATTGCATATCCTCGAGTCTTCATGGCATTTTCTCCAGTTCCCCCAGCTACTATTTTATTGAATAACAATCTCCCAATTTTCAATACATCTTTAAAACTACCGATCAGTTTAATCTTCCTTAGTAGAAGAATATACAATGTACATACCTTGGTAATGAAGTAGAAGACGGAATATATAAAGACATAAAATGCTGATCCACCAGACACTATGAAGGATCTCCACCACCAGTGGTAGTCCTGTGCCAAGGAAAAAAAGGAGACAAAAATCTCTCTCAATGCATCAAAATCTTAAACCTAGTCTCTTCTTAAGTACTTAAAGGAACTATATTCAAATTTATCATCAAATTCATGTACTGCTTAAAGATACAATGTCCCTTTTGCAGCCAGCATCAAATTCTATAGAACTTTGCAGGAATTATGAATTTGTCATGTACATGTATGTCCTATCTGTGAAATTTAAACATTGGCAGTGTCCTAGATTTCAAATTATGCAAGGAAACCGGTTTACCTTCTAGACTTCATTGTCAGAAACTATTGAGTGATTAACTGACATCTTTTTTTCTTTGGTAATGACATACCGGTACATAAAATGAGATCTAACAGGTACATCAACATTTGTGTACATCAATAACCCACTACTTGTAATGGTCAAAATTAAACTGATTGAATCTTCGAGCAGCACAAAACGTACGACCATTCGGTAAAAGGGTCTGAAAATCAGACTATTACTTAGGTGATTGCAATCCCTAAAGTCGATTCGACAACTAATGGATTATTCTACAAATTATTGGTGTTTTTAAAGAATGTGACACTTCCTTGGCAATGATCATAAGTCCAATTAGATATCGCAAATAAACTTTCAAATTCTCTCAGAAGTAATCATGAGTTTTATTCACAGTTGTTACACTCCATTAAGCAAATGAGCTCAAATTCTTCAAATGTTATGTTAAGTCTATGTGAAGTACAATAACAAAAACATTAAACATCAACATACATGCATTAAGACAGGAAATGACAAGCGAGAGAGAGAGAGAGAGAGAAAGAGAGAAAGAGAGAAAGAGAGAAAGAAAGAGGGGGCAGAGAGAGAAAAAAAAAACAGAGTGAGAGACAGAGAGGAGGAAGAGGAAGAGGATGAAGAAGAGGAGAAAGAGCGATTGTAAGGGGAATCGCTGTTTTATTGCTAGCCACTAGCTTTCTAATACGATTTTCCTGGCACAATCTAATTATTTATATTATCCCCTCAGAGAGAGAGAGAGAGAGAGAGAGAGGGGGGGGGGCAGAGAGAGAGAGCAAACAGAGAGAGAAAAAAAAAAACAGAGTGAGAGACAGAGAGGAGGAAGAGGAAGAGGATGAAGAAGAGGAGAAAGAGCGATTGTAAGGGGAATCGCTGTTTTATTGCTAGCCACTAGCTTTCTAATGCGATTTTCCAGGCTCAGAGAGAGAGAGAGAGAGATAGAAAGAGGGGGCAGAGAGAGAGCAAACAGAGAGAGAAAAAAAAAGAGAGGAGAGACAGAGAGGAGGAAGAGGAAGAGGATGAAGAAGAAGAGAAAGAGCGATTGTAAGGGGAATCACTGTTTTATTGCTAGCCACTAGCTTTCTAATGCGATTTTCCTGGCACAATTTAATTACATGTATTTATATTATCCCCTCATATTTTATGAAATTAATACATTTAATTAAGTTGAAGACAAAAAATGAAATGCTGACCTCTCCACATAACTGGAAGTAAACCATGACGATTGCAATCTGTCCGCACGAAACGATGAGGATACCAAATACCAAGAATAGGAAACCAAACATGTAGTAGAACTGATTCTCCCAGATTGCCTGAACAAAACAAAATCACAACAAACATAGCAAGAGATATATCATGACATGTAACATATTCAGCATATCATTTATATTCATATTATTCAATATATTTACTTTTATTTTCATCTCGATTTGTATAAGTTGTCTCTATAACTTGTATTTATAATATTCACCATCTTAGCAATTTCTATGATTTTTTACCTTTTGTTATTCGCATCATCATTAATTATTCATATTATTCACAAAGAGGGGCAGGTTACAGGTTGGTAGTAAAACTAACAACGGTGACAGAACAACATTCCAGTGTCATATATATCACAGAATCATCTCTTAGTAGGGCAGTCAATTTCAGTCATGGCCAAATTCTGAATTGCAGAGTAGCTATGCAAGAATTTTTATCAAAACTAAGAGGGGAACACTTTCCATTTATAATGTAAGATGATTCCATATCTTAATTCAATATCATTCAATTGGATCTGTATCACTATACTACTTAAACTCAACAACAAAGTAACATTCAAAGAAACTACAAATAGCATCAATTTTTGAACACTCTCTTAAGCCTACTGCACACTTAAGAATCTTACTACAATTTGATTTGCAAAGCATTTGATGTCAACATTCAACGTTATAAAATCTTAATGATCAAGGATCTGGATACCGGGAGTCATATGATTAATGAATTTTAAAAGTTCAATGGATTCCAAGCTCCTTTGGAGAAGAAGAAAAAAAAAAAATCAGCACAGAATCGTAGTTACATCAAACTAAAAGTGCGATTGTCTAGTGTGTGTGTGTATTTGGGTTTTTACAGATTTGAAACCGATTAGGCTTGTGTTCAGTCTAGCAGCGTTAAATTTGCCAAAATTTGGATGGTTAGTATTCTTATCATTTTTCAGAAACTTCGCCAGGAAGATGATTTTTATTTCGATTTCCATGTCAAATGTGACTGCCATTTCTTCTAAATTGAATCACAGGCAGGATCATATAGTGTGCAGTGGATTTCAGACGTCTACTCACAGTTAGAATAAAGAAGAGTTCAATGAAAACAGCTCCAAACGGCAGGATTCCAGCCATCAGCGTACTACCAAAGAAAAACAGCGAAAGTTATTGGTATCATATAATATTAATAATAATAATAATTTTTGTTTACCCAGGGAAACCTCATCAGCTATATTTCTGTTCTTCATGAGGGCCCTGCAATTATCATTATTATCCCAGCGATTGCCAGTTACCCATTTACATCTGTGGATTAATGTCTTGCCAAAGGAGGTTCGTGGCTGGCTGAGATTTGAACCCTCATCCCAATGATTGAGTGTCAAGTGACTGAACCATTATACCATGACATCTCCATCATACCATAACACAGCAAATAGGCCATTTTTGTAATATCATCAAATTTAAAGCTCAAATTTTTGTCAAGTACCTAGTTACATATCATTTCATTAAAATTAGTGTTGTAACATCATAAATATAGTACGCACTTGTATTCTTGTTTATAAAACATGAAAACATGAAATGTTGAAGCAGTAATGGGGTGTAGGGATTCTCACCTGAGAAAGGGATTCATGTACCAGATCTGCTCGGGAACTTGCCTTGGAATCTGATTGGTCCTCACTGGATGGTCGTATGGCTGAAATAAAATACAATAGAGTTATATAAACAACATCAACAACAACAGCAAAATCGTTATGCACATGTACTACTCCTTCTCCATGGCATCATGATCTGTTCAAGGCATGTCCTGGAATTGTGATAATAATATTCCTCTTTTATATAGCGATTAATACATCAATGAGGTCTCCAAGCGCTTTACAGATATATCATTTCCCCGGTCATCAGATTCAGGTTTGCCCGCACACGATGTATGCCCATTCTCCACTCCCTGGGGGACATTCCAGCCAGGCGTTATTTCATAGACGCTCACAATGCTGAGCAAAGTACCTTAAATTTTGCATCCTTTTGCATGATTGTAAAGCTGAAATAAACAGCAGAATAACAATGACACTGACATGAAAGCAAGATATCCCAATCTTCAAAGGCCTTCTTGATTTCAAAATATTCTAAATCTAAATCTTTTCTTGCCAAAGCCTCCTACTCCTCCCCATCACCTTTATTATAAACATCATCCACCCATGAGGAGAGTCTAATTCATACTTTTTTTTTCTATCTGTACCCAAATCCACATAGTCTTTTTTACAATTACAAATGTATATTGATACAATCTCTTAACCTTTTTTGTCTCCATAAAACAATCTTTAATTCTCTCTTTCTCTCATACACTGTTGCTCTTCTTACATGAATATGCTCTATTGCTTTATAAGTCTCTCCCTATAGCTCCGGTATTATCCTGTTTTCTGTAGCCAAAGTGATACCCTATAAAAACCAGCAGACACGTGAAATACTGAACCACTAGGCATTTTAACTAGGCATAGTGGCGTGCGCCTGTAATCCAACTGAAAGTGGAAGTTACAAACTGATTCAGCCGAGGACGCAGGTTCCAAACTGAGTCACATCTTTCGGATGGTAACGTTTAAAGGTCGGTCCCCAGATGTAAATAATCATATCTGATTGATACACGTCTGTGAAAACCCAATACACACACACACACAAATACTGAACCCCACCACAGGCTTTAGAATGTTGTGAATGGCTTCATGCTCTCTCTCTCTCTCTGTTTCTCTCTGTGTCTCTCTGTTACCCCCTCCATCTCTTTTTCTGTCACTCTACAGCTTTGTGTCTCACCTGTTTTCTGTAGCCAAAGAAGTATCCCACAAAGACAAGCGGCAGTGAGATACCAAACCACATGCATAGCAGTGCTAACAGCGTCGTGAATGGTACAGCTCCGGACGAATGCTTGCCCATGATGAAGAAATTGAGGAAGAACGCTGTACCAAACATGATGGCGGGGTAGATAATTGCAGTCTGTGAGATGAATGATTAGAAGTTTCATGACGATAATGTATAAACAGAAACTTGATATTCCAGAGTGAGTGAATACCCTAACCTAACCTACATTGTAACAATACATCAGGGCGCCATCTTACAAAGATTTGATATCAATCGCAACTATGTACATAAGAGATAAGAGACTGCAAACTTGCAATTGATTTGGATCAATCGCAACTCTTTATCAGACAGGGCCCTGGCTTTGTTAAACTATAAATGAAGCATGTAGATGTGTACTTTATTTTTCATAAATGTTAAGCAAATTTCCAATGATGGTCAGGACTGGACACATGATTGCTGGGTCATTCTCAATCTATGGGCCAAATTCACAAGGGATCTTTAGATTTTACCCACTGTTTAAACTACAAGTTAAACCTCACTCTGAACTAAATAAGCGTAATCCAAGCATACTGAAGTGTATTCATTCATATATTTGTTGGACACAAAGAAACGTGTTTACTATGCTTGTGGAGGTTAAGCCGCTGTGTAAATTAACAATAATAATAATGTAATAACATTCAGTCTTTATATAGCGCTTAATACATCTTGGACGTCTCTAAGCGCTTTACAGACATATTATTACCCCGGTCATTGGATTCAGTGCTTGTCCGCACACACTGTATGCACAATCTCCACTCCCTGGGGAGCATTCCAGCCAGGCGTGACTTGACCAACAATGACGGTCGCATCCTACCGGGTACCCATTTTCTTAATACCTGGGTGGAGAGTAGCAAGTGCAGGTAAATATCTTGCCAAAGGATATTAGTGCCATGTCGGGATTCGAACCCTCGACCTTCGCATCTCCAGTCAAGCGCCTTAAACCACTCGACCACGACACTCGTAGTGGGCCCTAGTATGTCTATGATCTTACCATAAAGCCAGCTGTAGTCCATCTTGTTCCTTTCATCGTCTTGTAAAGTCTACCAGAGAAGTAGCCAGCAAACACACTGGAAACAACAACAAAGAAAAAAATATGACCATCAGCATCATCGCTGTCGTCGTCATCATCATCATCATCATTATCATCATCATTGACGACATCATCATCATCATCATCATCATCATCATCATCATCATCATCATCATCATCATCATCATCATCATCATCAAGTGCAAGGTCTGTTATAGACATTGTCAGCCTCCATTTCTTTCTATTATCTGCTATTCTTAATCAGCTGGTATTGCTCATATAATTTGGGTTGACCATTTGTTCAGGCTTTGCAAATATTGTGAGGCATTGCCTTCTCCCATTTCTCTTTCCAGGAATCTTCCCTGTTAGTATTGTTGTTTATATATTATCCTTTCTGTGCTATGTAACCTACAAATTGCATTTGCCTCTTTCTTATTGTATTGATGAGTGATGGTTTTTCTCTTGCTTTTCTGAGCAGTTCTTTATCTTTTCTGTGCGTGATATATTCATAAACTTTCGCAAGAATCTTTCTCACACCATAGGTTCTAAAATGNCATCATCATCATCATCATCATCATTGACATCATCATCATCATCATCATCATCATCATCATCATCATCATCATCATCATCGTCGTCTCCATCATCATCATCATCATCATTGACATCATCATCATCATCATTGACATCATCATCATCATCATCATCATCAAGTGCAAGGTCTGTTATAGGCATTGTCAGCCTCCATTTCTTTCTATTATCTGCTATTCTTAATCAGCTGGTATTGCTCATATAATTTGGGTTGACCATTTGTTCAGGCTTTGCAAATATTGTGAGGCATTGCCTTCTCCCATTTCTCTTTCCAGGAATCTTCCCTGTTAGTATTGTTGTTTATATATTATCCTTTCTGTGCTATGTAACCTACAAATTGCATTTGCCTCTTTCTAATTGTATTGATGAGTGATGGTTTTTCTCTTGCTTTTCTGAGCAGTTCTTTATCTTTTCTGTGCGTGATATATTCATAAACTTTCGCAAGAATCTTTCTCACACCATAGGTTCTAAAATGGACATATATCTTGATAAGAGCAGAAGGTACAGGCAATCTAAATTATAGGAATTACTATGTACATGTAGAACTTGCTGAACGGCTGGCTCGTAACAATTCTTCTTAATGATTCTTTTAATAATATAATATAATACCTTTACCTTGATAATGTATCAATGAGTTTGTAAAGTAAATCTGGAGAAGGGCCACAAAGAGAAATAAATAAATCTCATCATATGTGCGTGTGTGTGTGTGTGTAATCGATTTGTATCAATCAGATATGATTATTTATGTTTGAGGACCGCCCTTTAACGTCACCATCTACAAGACGTGACTCAGTTTCGAACCTTGGTCACCTGAGCCAGTTTGTAGGCGAAGACAGAGAGCTGACCAAGTGACATGAAGCTACACTTAACAAATCAACACGATAAGAGGCTGATTTCAAGTCACACTGCTTTTTTGTTTTTTACATCACTAACATCTGGACTTACCCAAAGAAGACAAAACCAAAGAGGGCAGCATTCAGCAGAGCTCCTCGACTGCTTGGAGACAGCATACCAAACATAGCGATCACTGTAAATGAATTTTAAAACGTAATGAGTAAATAGGGTCACACACTGAAAAGAGCAGCTCATGTATACATAGAAAAAAGTGTATGGATGTGGTCAAATACTTGAAAATACTTGAAAATCACCAAATATCATTGTCTTTGTATGTAAGGGTTTTGATGTTGCTTTACAATATTTAAAATATGAGCTTCAATGTTACTTTTGTAAAGAGATATTGCAAGTTTGAATACACTCTCAATTAACTTTTTTTTTTTAAAGAGAGCAGACTAGTTGAAGTATCCATACGCAGTAGCATATAAAAAGGCCTTACAGAACCCAAGTCTTTTAAACTTGGGTTACATGAATTTTACCGGAGAGGTATGGAAGCACGTGTTGGGCACAAGACATGAAATACTTTTTGGCGAATAACTGTGCCTCCGCACCTACCAAAAGCTTACCTATTGTTATAAGAGCCATACTGAAGATCTGTACCCCAGCGCCCACTAGAGCTGCTAGAAGCTGTTTGTACCTGGGTGGTCTGAAGACATCGCCATGAACCAGCTTCCAACCGGTCTCTTCAGTCGTGTCCTCCTGCCAAACAATCACAGGATTATCATTCGGTCACAATAGGAGACAGGACAATTCATGAGTAGCGGCCACTTTTTATTAATAGCGACGAATGCAGAGATTATAAAGCTTTTACGTCTTTTTACAGTAACTGCTGCAAATTTGAACCTGTTGACCCGTCATCTAGAGGGGTGCAGAAAAAGAGGCTTTAATTTGCTTTTGTGCAATACTTAAGGGAAAATATTTCTTGTTCTTTTATATATTTATTACACAAATTCATACAGTTTTTCATTGACACAAAATTGTATTTTCATTGGTTAGGGACTTTAAAGCCCATCTGTACTAGTAGTGTAAAGGAGGGATTAGACCTCCCTGCAAGGTCAGATGACAGGTGGCTATCTCATCAAATAAGCTCTCAATTAACATAAAAAAAGAGGATCATGGGGGACCAATGGTCACCGATTAGGCATTGTTTGCTATATAGAGGGCGCAAGTAGCTATGAGTGGTGCAGTGGGGCTTTAATAAGACTTACCCCATCTTCATCGGTGTATCTTGCGATGTCTCTCCTGAGCGTCCTGATCATGATCATGGTCAGTATACCTGTAGAAGAAGGAAATAAACCACATCATTTTTATGTTAGACGTGTCGTGGTCGAGTAGATACATCGCCCGACTGTCGATCACAAGGTCCCCGGTTCAAGTTCCCCTGCGGCACTAATGTCCTTTGGCAAGACATTGATCTACATTTGCAACAGTCAACCCAGGTGATGTAAATGGGTACCTGGCTGGAATTAATTCCTTGAAATGATGAAGCGCTGTAATGGCAGCTAGGCTAAAGCCGGGTAATAATAAATGCGCGTCGGAATAGAATTTCTAGATAGACGGCGCTGTAGAAATCCCTATTATTATTATTATTATTATAACAATATTCAAAATACATAAATAATAATAATAGACCGTTCTTGTTTAGTACATATCACATTATGATATAATGTCTCAATGCGCTTCCAGAGGACTTAAGATATTACACCGACTTTAGCCGCGGCAACCGTAGCGCTCTGAGCATTCAAGGAATAAATCCCAACCTTACCCTGGGTTGAGTGTGGCAAGTGTAGATTAATTTCCTGCAAAGGACCTCAGTGCTGTGGGCAGGGGTGTGGTTCACAGTATCCACTTATCTACTAGACCGCAACTTCTCTTCATATGTCATTTAAAATTCTTTTGATTGTCTGCAATTATCGGCCGAGCACCTAGCTATATGGTAGAGTTGTTAAAACTAGAGTCTCACAACCATACCTATATGTACAAACTGTGGAATAACTACCGGAAGAACTAGAAATTACATCACTTTTAATCAAAACTAGAAGCACATCTTTTCATTTAATTTCATGTTGATATCTGAACTAGGCTTTATTTTTAGATATTAAAGCCTGTCTGTACCAGTTTGGCCAAGAGGGATTAGACAACCCAGCGTGGTCATCAACTCAGCTCTCAATTAACATAAGAAAAAGAGGATCATGGGGAACCAACCAGGCACCGATTAGGCATTGTTTGCTACATAGAGGGCACAAGTAGCTACAAGTGGTGCAGTGGGGCTTTAAAGCAAACTGCTACTAACTTACCAGCTAAAAAGAAGATAACGACGAGCGAATTGATGATTGAGAACCAATGAATCTGTACATCACTCATTGCAAGGTATATATCCCATCGTGACGCCCAAACTATGTCACTGTCCTCCCAGTGTACGCCGTACGAGAACACGATGGTCTGCTTTTCAGCTGGTATGACACAGAAAGAGAATAAATCATGGAATATCAGTAAAACTGTGATGATAACTAAAACAAAGATGACAGCAGGAATCAGTGAATTCATTTGATTAAATTTGACACAAGGAACATAGTGATTTCTACATGGATAGTAAATTTTAATAACTCTTTTAACTATCAGCACAATTATATTGTCATAATCCGTTGTTCAATCTGATTCTAAATAGTGCCCATGAGATTCATCGCATTTAAAAACCTCAACTTTTAAAATAAGGACTTTCCGCTTTCAACCTTTACATCCACCTTTAAAATTTCAACTTCACTTTGAACTACTTCTTCTGAAATTTCAATATATCATGCTTGGTGGAGAGTGTAATCTTAAGGAAACCGATTAGTGGTGATTGGTGGTGATTATTTAACCTGACTACTAAGAAAAGATAAATGCTTGTTAGTAAGCAATCAGAAAGACCAGGTAATGAGGATTAAAGCCTTATCAAAGGGCACTAACGCATTGACTTGGTTTCAAACTCGGGTTGCTGGATTACGAGACCACTGCTCTACCAACTGAGCTATCGCGCCTCCTAACACCAATTAGTCAATTTGAAAATAATTAATTATTCAATATTACTAACCTCCTTCCATTATTTCCATGGCATCTGCAGGAGGCTCCTGTTCTGGGGGCGAGGCGACACACTCGTCCTCTGCCTTCTTGCCAGTTTCATGCTTCAGACTGCGAGCACGAACCTCAAAGCCAACGATGCGATACTCATTCCTGTAAAATAAACAGATAAACAAAATGATTGCCTTTATTTCTTACTAGCAACAAAGCAGATTTAAAGTAATATCTACATGTAAACAGGACCAGGTGTTGTTCCTCAAAGACTAAGATCGACTTTGAGTGGAATTTAACTATGGCAGGTCATTCATGCCACTGTTTGCTCTCGGCATTTACTGGCATTGGTCTCTCAAGAGACGTACAAATCATGGTCACAAATCTACATGATTTACATTTTTTGATAATTCATTATTGAAGGGGAAAAAAATGATCTAAAGATCATAATGGTGGCCTGCCATAGTTAAGTCCAACTTAAAGTCTTAGTCGCTGTGAAACACCCCCAGAGAACTGATCTTTACCCATTGCAGACAGTTGAGTTTCAAATCTTTTCAATTGGTTTAAAGTGTAACTCACTGAATTGTCTGTCTCTTGTTCTGCTTCTATTAAAGCCAACTTTAAATTAGGATGAACTTCACCTTCAATCACAACGTACATGTATCAGTTAGAAACAACAGTGACAAGAGCTTTTAGACCCAAATGGAGTAAAAAGCTGCTATTTAGCTAATATTTATTCCTTTCTTTTTATTCAAAGTCATAGATGTATGAGACGGTTCGAATGTATCTTAAAAATCAATCTTAAAATAGGGGATACATTTGTAAAGATACAAAGCATATCCATCACAATGAGATTCCTGAGAAGAAACTGTCATGATTAATAACAAAATTCATAAACATGTTAATGTTTACATTTTCTCTCTCTATTAACTTACCCTTCTGGGGTGAGTTTATGCGACTTCATATCCAGCTCAAGGTGATTGTTCAAGTAAATCTGAAATAAGAAATCAAAAAAATTAAAAATATATTCAGTAAACATTCAAATTATTCATACTCTTACTAAGTTTCGTTTTTTCATTTGGGTATGTGAAAATTTGATAAATGTGTATTGAGAATGTGGCATATTAAAGCTTATATCTAAAAGAATTCAACAAAATGCTGAATTCAACCAGTCCACCTGTCATTGTTGAGTTACAAAAAACATAACAAAACATCAAATTTACAAGGGGTATGAATAATCTAGTTATTAACTATACCGGTATGTATTATTCTCATATTGTAATATACATGAACATCCTTTCTAAGATCTGCAGAGACTCCAAGGGGAGCATTTCACAAAGCCCATTTTCGATGACAAATGACAAAAGTGAGTGATAAATCTGCTGATAACCGATCAGAAGCAAGGATTTCAGTAGCATATAACAAAATCTGTCATTTGTCACTCATGACAAGTTTTGTGAATCGGCCCCCAGCTTGTCATGTCTCATGATCTCTTTGGTCTTGCTGATCCGAGTTTGTAGGTGATGATCCCTTTCTCTTTGTAATATGATTTTTATTACTACAAATACAGTCAAAACTGTCTATAGCGGATTCCCTCGGGAAACTCAAAAAATGGACTTTGTAAACAGGTGGTCTTTGAAGACAGGTTCCTTTAGAACATGATACAATGAAAAACCATTTTCAAGGGAAACAAAAAATGTGGTCTTATTAGACAGGTGGTCACTAAAGCAGATTTTTACTGTATTTGCGATTTAGTATGCTCCTCCTTTATATTAAACACAAACATGAAAATTTTCCTGATTTTGTGAGATGCTCCCTGCCTCCTATTCTTATTTATAGAGGGATGAGCACCTAGGGATGAGTGTGTTTTATTCTTGTCTAGCTTTCTAATTTTTGAGGCCTATAAACGGGGAGCTGGGGGGGGGGG
>BEXV01001652.1:12413-34828 GCA_003118195.1 Hemicentrotus pulcherrimus
CCCCCCCCCCCACCCCCTCCCTCGTCGACTCCATCCTGTGATACTCACCCGCTGGTGCCGAGACGTTATTTGTGTTTGATGTCTCTTTTACGTCTAGCCCTACTCTGAGTTTGACTCCAACTTCTTCCTCCAGTTCTGGAGCAACGAGGAGTTTTGTCAAGCGTCATGAGAGTGAGGCTTGAAGAAAGGCATCGTGATCAGGTCCGAGTTTGTCACGAACAAAGAAGTACACCGAGTCGAACCGAACCTTAGTAAGAAAAGCGTGACCTTGCTGCTCGAACTCGATAATAGCTAGTTCTCATATTGCGCTTTACATTTTCCACTCCCTGGGGAGAAATCCAGCCAGGCGTCATTTTTACAAGCGCAAAGTTCTAGACTTGTTTTTCTTGGAGCTTCATTAAGAACGTGAATAAGAATTATTGATTACTAAGAATTACTAAAACTCTAAATCATTATCATTTTTTATTCTTTTAACCTTTAGGATCTTAATCAATTTTTAAGAGAAAATCATTTCTCATAATGAGCCACTCCTGGATACGTACCAAACAATGAATGGCGTCAAAACATGATTTCTTATTTTAACATTGGTTTTTTGTAAAAAGATAGACGAAATTGCTTTTATTTCTTCTTGATATTATTATGAAATCAATTATATTAAGTTAATTAAACAAGAGAAATTCACAATGAATTTCAATCTTTATCTTTTGATGCTAAACATGAATTCACCCTTGTAACTATTAGATCCGTCACATTACTCTTGATCCTGGACGCTTTCCAATACATGATGATGAATGTCTCCAACGTGGACTGTGTTTACATTCCTAACATGGAGTGTGTCAACGTGTCTCACAGTTAAGGTCTTTGATTCCTCGTCAAACACAAAATTCGGCGAAACTTCTGCTAAATTGAATTTAAAGTAGAAGGAAGAACCATTGTAACAATATTTTTTTTATCGCCTTTGTTTAATGAAAAACTACTTCTAAAATGAAAGGCTGCTGCGCAGTGCCTCATTTTACCAAGCACCATAAATAACATTAATGCCACTGTAAAACAATGCTCCCAATGTCTTATTTTGGCCAATGTCCCCAATGTCTTTCCCGATGTCTTATTTTGTCGATAATCCCATTATATCCTGTCCTAAAAACTTTTTTGGTGGTACAATTTCGATGGATCACAACATGCACAATTAGTCTACTAGGTAGTTTGCTATATTAACCATTGAAAAGGCATAAGTGGTTTGTGTCTAGGGTTAGCTATTCCACGTAGTCTACTGATATTTATTTCAATCGGTTTGTCAAGGACTATTTATGCTTTCACATGGTCTTAGATTCATCTAAAAGGATGACAACAATGACCAACATTCATATAGCACATCCACTCTGCCATGAAGGTAATATCTTACCACATTTGTCACTCAAAGCAAACGTACTCATCTAAACTAATGATTTATCTTTTACGTCAAATGATTTTGATGTCTTGGAATACAATCTATCAAATTATTTTTTCTGTAGCGTCAAAACCATACGTGATCCACAGTTCAGTGATTTTAAAGAAATATGTAATACTCAGAGACATAAATATACAAATAATGGATGGTAAGAAATGAACAATTTTCGCTATTTGCTATTATCAATATAAATCAACATACCTGAACCTGAATCAGCCATACTACTATCTGCCATGTCTCAGAAGTTATGCAAATTATATGCTCTTGTCTTTGCCAGACAGAAATCGAAACGTTTGTATATGCAGTGACACACAGTTTACACTGTGATATGGCGATGGCATTTTCATGAAGAAAGCAAATATCAAAAGGGATATGAACAAAGTCCCATTCGCGAAGATACAGTGATCTGCCAACGGGGACGGTGGGGAGGGGCGTTGCTCCGTGTATGTAGGGTTTAGGGGTAGGGGGTATGAGCAGTGGCATAGCCCGACTCCAACGATAATGGGAGCGCTGGAACGATGGGGGTGCACTGGTCTTACTCGGAAAATGAAATCTAAATTAATAAGGGCATGGCTTAGGGGAAGGTGCCGGGGTAATACACGCATCATAACAGACTTATTTCACTCACTCGTTTCTTCACTCAAAAAATCAAGTGCTAATTTTAGCACCTCATGATTTAGAGGCAGCACCTGTAAGGGCAAGCATAGGGACTGTCCAAATTGTGCTAAAGTGGCACTTGTGCACGTGCTATAATTCAACACCAGTCCAATTGCCACTTTGAACACTTTACGTGTAAGTCTTTTTACACTTCTGGTGCTGTTAGACGCATAAAGCTCACAAAAACACAATTCTAGTGCATTAAACAACCCATTTCAGCAGGGCCATATTTTTCCCTCCACCGGGATTTTATTGATTTTCATTTGTAACAAATTAACAAATATATATTCAAGGTAATTAACATTCATAACATAAACAAAACTGAGTACTCAAAATACAAGTATTGTTAAACTGTTGGTTGACATAAAACTAACAAATTTGTAATAATGTTATTCTGATATTCATGGAAAGGATAACAAATACATAGAACCACCCTTTTATGTAAACAAATTCCTGAATTGAAACAATTTCTCGTGAATTTGCTATTTCTACATTTCGTATATGCAATCTACTTTTCATTTTTGTGATTATTTATAATCGTAACTTTATCAAAATCGGACAATTGTTACTTTATTTTAGAAGTAGGCACCATCTGTTGCACAACAAGCAGTATACAATTCAATGCATAAGTATTTAAACGTCTTTAACCCCAACAATTATCTTGTATCGAAAATATTAATTCGTTTCCGGTTCCAGTATATATCCAGTGCTCCAACCTATCCCAAATATGTTTATCATGCGTACAATCACATAGCATATTTATGACTGTTTCAATCTGTTCATTACAAAATGTTCATTCTTTTCTTAGGACTAAATTCCTTTAAAATAATAGATTGCTCGTATATAATATGCGTTCCAAAACCTTAAACTGAAACTATCGTAAACCCACAGCTATGGTACAATTAAAACCTAATGGAACAATATGTTTCCCAACTCTTGTCATTAAGGTTGAAAACGCATTTCCGCTTAAGAAAATGTTTACATGCGCCGAGAAAAAATAAAGGCACTTGTGAAAACATAATAGGACCATGCATCCATATTTATGGACAATTTAAATCGAAAAGGCCGAAGGGTGAAATCTCCCATAGATAACATAACAACATTATATAGTCATGCCAATTATAACACTACAGTTAGGTTCACAAGCAAGAACAGAAGAACATGCTGATGAAATAATAGGTGTTTAACTTGACTTTCAAGGAGTTGAGTAAAATACGATGTTATACATGATATAATATTTATAAAAGTTAACATTAGGTGTAGGCATAAAAAGGAACGAGATGCTCTTTATAAGCACAAATCATATTTGTACATTGGGATTAAATAAAGACTTATATACAAATGTGCAGCCATACAACAACAAAAATAAAAATAATAATAATACAGAAAATATAGATGAAAGACAACTGATATAAAACTAAATAATTATACGAGGAATTATTCAATTTAGAGTTATCACATTTTGGTGTCAGCAAATACATTGCATCTTTCAAGGAAAGCCTTTAGTAGGAATGCAAACTGAAATAGCATCGGATTACATAGGATGTCTAATCGATTCATTCTCACACTCAAGAAGTTTAATTATCTTCAATATCAAAAATAACGGAATTTGTTTGTTCAGGAGTTCAATCTAGGGCAGAAATGAAGAAGAAGAGTAATGACTTTAATGTCCAGTTTCAATCATAATCATACTGGAATATGATAATTGACATTTACAAGGACATAATTAGGGGGATAACATTTTTTCATCTACATGTAAAGCAATAACAATGGCAGATATGGTTATTCAATTTCAGAAGAACGAAGGAGGAAAAGGGAAAACGGTGAACTATACAAACTAAAAAAACACGTAAGGGTTGGAACCTACTAATGTGGATCGAATATACAATGACCAACACTGGACATGCTCAGATTATAATGTTGCTACATAATATAGAAGGCATCTCTGGAAAGTTATAGGATGAGGACTAAAACACTTAGATATTATAGCATCAAACACACAACTGGATAAAGAATTTAACTGACAGAGAGATAGAGAGACTACATTAGAAGAAAAAGAACTGTGCACTAGTTTATATTGGTTTCAAAACCCGAGACCTCCAGGTTATAGGACCGATGCTCTATAACTAAGCAATTGCTCTTCCACGATGGTGTAAACATTATTTCATGTCCACGAAATCCAGTTAAAAATAAGCAAAAAGACATTGGCACAAAAATGTAAAACCAAGGGTGCCATCATAACAGATCATGAATTGGTCATACTATTAAATGTATTCTTTGACATAATTATGCCGAACATTCCGTTTATATTTTGGTAATATAAGAGAGCGATTTAGTAATAAGGCAGCCCGTACCGTGCAGTTGTAAACTAAGCAGATGGGAATCTGGGATACTCGACTAGCATGATTTCTTCAGCAAGTTCGAAAAATCCGGCCCTGAACAATTCGTCATTCTTAAGTCTTCGAGAGGTGAACTTGTCTTTGGTCAAGTTGGTTGCTGTTGTCCGCGCAGGGGTTTTGTCGAATTTTTCAAGCCAGTCTTCTACCCATAGCTTCACGCCTTCTTTTGCTTTGATGCGACTCTTCTTTATCAGTTTATACCGTCCGATTTCCTTACATAGTCTGTTCAGTCGGTTTCGATCAAAACTGTTGCAAATACAATCTACGACATCGGGGTTGACATGCGATGTCCTTTTGTTACCTATTATGAAACAAATACCAAATTAAAATGCCCCCTTTTCTGGGTTTGTGAAAACAAAGTTCATTCCGTCTAGTATAAGATATGCTAATTATAAATGACAATGATATATTTATAGAGCGCTGAAACTATCCAATAATAAGTATATATTCTACTGCTCTGCAAGAGCTCCTAAAATACTTAGGTTTAGAATAAGTTGAAAAGATGTTTTTTTCAATTTAGATTCAAAGACATTCACAGATGTCGATTTCCTGACTTGCAATGGTAAGTTATTTCAGCACAAGCAAATGCTCGATAACCTATAGCATTAGCTTCGTTTTGATAGATGGAATCTGATTCAGAAAAGTAACTCGGGAACCGCAACAGTTAAGATTGTTTGATTATGTTTAAAATGTAAAAGTTCTTTGATATAAGTGGGAGATTGACCAAGAACTACTTTTTATGCAATCAGCAAGATGTTGAATGCTTTTCTCTTGCATACTGGTAACCTATGTAGATTTCTTAAAATTGTGGTGATTTTTGTGATTTTGGAACAACCATAATTCAGCCCAGGACAGGTATTTTGAACCCGTTGCAATCTCACTATTTGATAGCCAGGGATCCCATAAAGTAGACCATTAAAATATTCCAACTTACTGGTGATACATGCATGAACAATGTCTTACGCAATGGCCTTATCTAAATATTTCCTAATACCTCTTAGATTATAGATAAGGCAGTATACTGATTTACAAACATTTATGATGTTATTAAATATATTTGTGGCTTCCACCCAGTAAATAAGATCGATTGATCGATCTGTATCAATAAGCTCGATTCCAGTTCATCGTGACTGTGCCATGGACAAGTGATGGCCTGGTGGTAGAGTCGCTGCCCGGCAAGCAGTAGATGGCAGGTTCAAATCCCGCTGGTTCCAAGATTTTTTCTGACTTGTGCTTTTTTCAATACAGGTTGATCAATCGACCTTATTGATACAGATCGATCAATCGATCTTATTTCCTGGGTGGAAATTCAACTAGAGTGATCTTGTGGGAAGAGAAACGTCGTGAAAACCACCACCATGAAAAGCTACCAATCCCGACCAAGGAACAGCTGCCTCCTGGCCATAGATGTGATTGGAAGACGTGGAAGTCCCTCAATAGGCTTCGCACAGGGGTGGGGCGATGTAAATACAACATGAATAAATGGGGATATACTGACGACACATACACCAACTGCGAGTGTGGAACATCAGTCCAATCTATGTCACACCTATTAAGATGTCCACTCATAATTGACCAATGCTGCCTGGAAGACCTCGTGGCAGCAAATGAAAAGGCTCTTCAATGTGCCAAGGCCTGGCAGAGCATATGAGGACACGAAAGAAGAATACAATGTGTATATATCCTTTTCTTGAACATGATTTTATTTATTTTTGGTGCTTGATAAAACATTATAGATGTTTATCATAACTATATTTTAGATGTTTTTTTTTAACTTTTCTCTTTACTTTCTTCTTTCTTTTTTTTTCTTTTTTTTATAAATTCAGTTTATATAGTTTGTGATCGATCGGGTGGGTGGTAGATGCACAACATTACTCATTATAGGCTCTGTATAAGCTTGGCTTGTTAGAACTCTTTTGAGTAATGTGCCGCGGGATTCCATATCCTTAAACTGCTGGCGAACAGAGCAACAAGACCAAGCTCTGTAATTATTAGGATCTCTGTCCAGTAGTGCCGTGTTTGTGCCATCGAACTGAATCGACCAAATCAATTGATTCATAATATATAAGAATATGCAATATTTTTCCCGTAACATGTGAGTGATTCTAATAGTTTCATACTATTAATTAAATGTAATGTTAACTGTTATTGTATGATTGTTTTAAATGGGGGCATGCTACAAGAGTCCTATCTCGCACCCCGGGGCAACGTGTCTGACACGGCCGGTTGTAGCAACAACTCCAAAGATCAAGATTACATTAATCTTGATCTAAGGAGATACGAACGAACGAACTGGGTGGAAGCCACAAATATATTTAATAATTGAAATTTCTCCCAGGAAGCATTACATTTATAACAATTTTGTGATGTTGTTCTTTCATATTCAAATGCGCATCGAACTCTACTCCGATATACTAGTATCTTGCATCAACAGATGGTTCTATTACAGAATCACCAATTGATACACTGTATAAAGTTGATTTTAGATGTCTGTTTAGGTGGGCCAATGATTATTAATTCAGTTTTAATATCATTTAACATGAGTCTATTTTGCAACATCCATCCACTTAAACACATGTTTCTAGAAGTGAGACACCTCGGTCTTGAGCATGTTCTTCAGGTCTGAATGATATACAAAGCTGTGTGTCATCTGCATAGCGGATATCTCGGGAAACTTCTTTTGAACATTTTAAATGAGATTAGCAGTGTACAAAGTAAATTATGATAGGACCTTTAAAGGTCCAATTAACACGTAGGACACATTGTAAGTGCATGGTCTACTCCTTAATAAATAATCTATGAACTAAAAAGTGCTGCAGCGAAGATTCAAGATAAATGGTTGATTTTTTTTCTCCACTGTACAAATTTCATTTGGTATGTAAAAGTCTTTAGCGACACTGTTTGACTTCTTCAATGAGCAATTATGAATTATTAGCGTTCCTTACCTGCCAGAACATCATAAGCAATCTCTGTTTTCCCAATCGCTTTGAGACCAACAGCTAACTTGAGTCTGAAGTGAAAAGGCTCTGTCCTAAACTGATTTCTCCACACCGTTATCAGCTTCAAATTGACGCATGGTTCCGTTGCTCCTCGCCCAATTGATCTGTCGGCTTTGTCGACTTTAAGATGGACAACCAATTTTTCCATTTCCTCCTCATTCAACTGTGATGTGACGTTACAAAGTTCGCTGAGGCTTTCTTCGTAACCTTGGTAATATAAACATTTTTTCTCAAGAAAATGAACTTACAGAACATGATGAAAACTAAAGTAAATGATGTAATTGTGTCTATTATTGCGTAATCGTAAACAAATTTTCATAAAACTGGTTGACCTTATGCTTTTTACATGCTAAATAAATTCAGATGACTTTGAGAGGGAGATTGGATTGAAGATTTTAAACCCAGCATAAGCTATTTTAAATTTAATTTTAATTGGTTAGGGCCTGGTAAAAAAATGATGGGGAAATGCTTATTAAAAAATATGAAGAATCTTTTTTGTTTAAAATACATGTATCCACATCGAGTTAGTTTAAGAAACTGTGGAGCTAAGTTCATTTAAATCTAATTCTTTAAGCATGTGTTTGGTACTTTGTTCAGATCAATTTTCTTACCATAGAAGGCTAATCGAGCAGCATCCAGATATCCGAGATTTCCCAGTGCAACACAGAAATCGCGACGCCGATACACGTCATCATCTTTATATTGATTCAATAGATCTATCAAAAGACCTATTGTCCCACTATCTGCTTTCTGAACTACCTTCCGTCTGCTCGTGTCCATACCGAGAAGTGTGGCCAATGGTTCAACATCTTTGTATAATATGTTGTATGCTAAACGAACCAACTCAGCCTGGTATACATGTTGAGGAGGCAGCCCATCGACAATGCATCCTTAAAGAAGAGAAATAAATGTTAGCCCAATATTATAGGATACGTTTATCAAAATTAGGAAGTCATTAGTCATGCTAGTATATGGTATGAGCTGGAATGCTGTGAAATATATCGCACTTGTTCGGGAAATAATATTTCTGGTTGCTTTACATTTCACTTCAAAATAAAACATTTCTCTAATCGAATATTTTTTTTTTCTGGTTATAATATTGCTGTGTTTCGTCATGGAAAGTTTTGGATATTAAACACGAATTTCTTTTGGAATTGAAAAATAACAATTTTGCTTCCGGTGTCTAGAGCATTTAAATGTATGATTTTGTTGTTGTTAATTATTGTTATTATTATTATTATTATTATTATTATTATTATTATTATTATCAATCCTAAACAATTAAAAACTAACCTGGTAAGTCTATTTCATGGAGTACCTTTCTCAGGGCCTCCCGGGATGTTCCCATTCCAAGGTTATTCCTCCAACCTAGCAGGTGTTGTAGAAGCGATTTATCCCGTTCGTTTTTTGTATTTATGCCAAGCCTTGAAGTGAGATTTTGCACCTGTTCAGTAGGGAAGTTTTCAACCAAGTCCTCCAATTCTCCATCTGTCAAGTCGAGTACTGCAAAACAATACATGTACATGATTACCACAAACAAAGGGAAAACATTTAGCGTCAAATCTAATTGTTTTATTTCTGTGTAGGAGGCGAAGTGTTCAAAACAAGTTTTTCAACTACTAACTTAGGAGAAAAATATAAATGAGTGATAAGTAAAATTCTGTATCATCGTAATAATGTTTGTTTTTTTCTTTTAATAGAACATTCCCTGTAGAAAAGGATTGACTGGGTACAAAGTGATTTTGCCGTCACCCACAAACATTTAAAAAAAGTATGTTTCCAATTAGTATACCATCACTGCAATTAGTGTCGTTCAGCACTTCTTGGTAAATCGAAACAAAGTCCCGAAGGAGACATTCTTTAGCTTCAACCATCTTCGTGTCCCTCCAACCTCGCAACCTCTCTTCAAGACCGTCACTCCCCTCGTCATCCTGGATGCCAAGCTTCTCAAGAAAAAGATGCATTGCATTTGATGGGAGATGTTTCACCAGGACTGCCAGGTCGTCATTGAATGCACTACTGCTATCTGTAAATTAACCAAAGTTTTACAAATTGCATCCTCGACTTCGAACGGTTAACGTGCGGAATCAACCGGAAAGAATTTAGAATATTCATTAAGGAAGTGGGTTTCTTTAAATTACGCAATTGCTCTTACCACTTCTTTTTCATGACAATAATTTTCAGTTTTGTGACGGACTCTCACATATTTGTTTTGCTAATATGACAGCGACAGTAAATCTAGTCGGACTATTGTTGTGAGGTTCAAACCACTGTGTGAAAATAAAAATAGGGAAGTCAATTTAGATTTAGTGGATCACAGTTTTGGTTTAGCACATGCATATCTGATATTTTTTATCACGTATTATTATGACATATTCAAGAAATAATTATTGTGATAAGTATTTGATTTCCTAGAATTATTAACACCTAAAGAAAAGAACAACAGCAACGGTGGACCAATGTACTTACTGAAAGCATTGGCATCAGGGTGTGGTCCTACTAATGTAGTTCTCGTTCCAACTCGATTGTACGTCGTCTTGAAAAAATCTAAAAACACAGAAAATAATACCANCTCATGTCAGAAATTTTATAATATGCGTGTTATGCCTGTAGAAAGTGAATTTCGTTCACGATATGAACGTCATGAATCTACATGATATTGTTTTAAAAGAATTTTTAAGCAGTATCCCGCTTATTTTTTTTTTTCTATTTTGTCTCAAATTTTAGTTGAACAGCCCACCTATACTTGTTCCTAACAAGTATTATATGTCTAGTTATTATTATTATTATTATTATCAATCCTAAACAAATAAATACTAACCTGGTAAGTCCATTTCATGGAGTGTCTTTCTCAGAGCCTCCCGGGATGTCTTCATTCCATGGTTATCCCTCAAATTTTTCAGGTGTTGTAGAAGCGATTTATCCCTTTCATTTCTTGTATCTATGCCAAGCCTTGAAGTTAGATTTTGCACCTGTTCACTGGGGAAGTTTTCAACCAAGTCCACCAATTCTCCATCTGTCAAGTCGAGTACTGCAAAACAATACATAGTAGGAGACCAGACTGTAGGTTCCGTGATCAATCTCGAGCAACAAAGGTTTGAAAGTGTTTTTGTGTTCCCTGATGAATACCGAAGAATTTCGACTTGGGCTGCCCCCTTGAAAATCCCATGTATATGTATTTTGACATGGCAAATTCAACTATACAACTTTCAAAAGTAAAAGTGCTTACCTTAACCATGTACATTCGAAATGGCTGCCGTTTTGGTGACAAACATTTAATCACTTCTTATCCATGGGTTTGAGGGAAGTTTCAAGGTTATGGCAACCACTTTTGATTTTAAAAGTTGCTAAGTTGAATTCATTATGTCAGAAAACATATCATTAGACACTAAAATCATTAGAATCAGACGATGTAATCTGTGTTGGTAAATTTGACCACCAGTCTAAAGTACATTGACTTTTTTGACCAGAGCGCCCTCATTTAAGTTCGAAGGTATAACAAACTATACATTTTTTGGAATCCTTGTGACCAGCCGAATAATTTGATATGAAATTTGATAAGGTTATCTGTGTTGGTGAATTTGACCAAAAGTAAAAAGTGTGTTGACCTTTCAACCTTTTTGGTCATTTAAGGTCGGAGGTATAGCAAACTATACATTTTTTGAATCCTAATGACCAGACAAGTAATTTGATTTGCATATCGACACGATGGGAATATATTTAAATTTCTACCTGGTATGACCTTTGTTGACCCCTTACGAAAATGCCTAGGATTTTCAAGGGGGTAGCCCAAGTCAAAATTGTTCAGTATTCACCAGGGAACACAAAAACACTTTCAAACCTTTGTTCACCGAGATTGGTCACGGAAACTACAGGCTGGTCTCCTACTAATGTAAATGATAACCACAAATAAAGGGAAAACATTTAACGTCATATCAAGTTGTTTTATTTCTTTTAAGTTTTTTAGCTACTAGTTTAGAATTAAAAAAAAATCAATAAGTAATGAGTAAACTTTTGTATCATCGTAATAATACTTTTTTTAAAATAGGATATTCCCTGTAGCGAAGGATTGACTCGGTATAAAATGATTTTGCTATCATCCACAAACAAAACGAATGTATCTTTGCAATTATTTACCATCACTGGAATTACTGTCGTTCAACACTTCTTGGTAAATCGAAAGAAGGTCCTGAAGAAGACATTCTTTAGTATCACTCATCTTCTTGTCTCTCCAACATCGCAGATTCTCCTCGAGATCGTCACTTCCCTCGTCAACCGGGATGCCAAGCTTCTCAAGAAAAAGATGCATTGCATTTGATGGGAGATGTTTCACCAGGACTGCCAGGTCGTCATTGAATGCACTACTGCTATCTGTAAATTAACCAAAGTTTTACAAATTGCATCCTCGACTTCGAACGGTTAACGTGCGGAATCAACCGGAAAGAATTTAGAATATTCATTAAGGAAGTGGGTTTCTTTAAATTACGCAATTGCTCTTACCACTTCTTTTTCATGACAATAATTTTCAGTTTTGTGACGGACTCTCACATATTTGTTTTGCTAATATGACAGCGACAGTCAATCTAGTCGGACTATTTGTGTGAGGTTCAAACCACTGCGTGAAAATAAAAATAAGGTTGTCAATTTGGTTTTAGTGGATCACAATTTTGGTTTAGCACATGCATATCTGATATTTTTTATCACGTATTATTATGACATATTCAAGAAATCATTATTGTAATAAGTATTATTTTGATTTCCTAGAATAACACCTAAAGAAAAAGAATAGCAACGGTTGACCAATGTACTTACTGAAAGCATTGGCATCAGGGTGTGGTCCTGCTAGTGTAGTTCCCGTTCCAACTCGATAGAACGTCGTCTTGAAAAAATCTAAAAACACAGAAAATAATACCATGAACCGTTTTTGTCCGATGTTAAAGACAGTGTACTCGCAAAAATGTACAGGCAATGGAACTAAAAAATTAAGAAAACTGAAATAAGCATACTAACAAAGAATATTTCCAACGTGACAACAGAAGCACACAATTGAGGTTTGATGAAATCAAAACAATCTACCAAAACCTCTGCTCAGACCTTTAAACAGAGATGATGATATCTCTGACGACAGTTGTTATTAACTCTTATCCTGCCACAGGGCTAATCCCCATTGTGCCAAGCCCCAATTCCCCCCCAATTCCCCCCAGTGCCAGGTTTATCGTGAGATAATCGGATTAACGCGATGGTACTATCACTAGTGGGATTACTTAAGGAGAGAAAAATCAAATACTTTGGTCATGTTAAAAGGCACCAAAACCTCTTAAAGGATGTATTAGAAGGACGAGTGGAAGGAAGTAGACCTAGAGGGAGACCCATAATCAACTGGGAAGAGAATGTCAAGAACTGGAGAGGACTAAAACTGCAAGAGTGTACCCGAATGGCAGACGATAGAGTGAAATGGAGAGATGTTGCAATCAACCTCCGAACCGGGAGAAGATAATTCGATAGATAGATAGACTATCACTAGCACGTGCAAAACACTATGCACAATACAATGGGCATAAACAATAAACTGCTCTTACAAATGCTTGCAAACATGCAAGAAGCAGCGAATTGTTAGCTTGCTCGTGTGTACAAAGCACTATAACGGTAGCGTGCATTCAGCATTATGACAGGATATGAGTTAATGGTAAAACCTATAGTCGCCCTTCTTTAAAAAAAAAAAAAAAAGAAGAAATAAATAGCATGCGCACAAATACCTTACAAATCTCTATATCTCGTTATCGCCGAGGTCTGACAAGCGCTGGAACAGACTAATGAATGTGTTCACACCGTCGTAGATAACCTCGAAGTTATAAACAAAAATCAACTAATCATGACGATGGTTCACACGGGACCGAAACAATTATACGGTAGTTAGGCAAGTTTTTAACTACTTTTTAAAAAAAATCACAGAGCATTCCTTGTAACTTCAAGTTGTGCCCGCTGCATGGCATGTATCGTCGAGTGAGGACCCCGCTACTCTAAGTTAACGGTTGCGGTCAATTATTTCAGGCAAACTTCAAGATTCATTACCACATGTGCGTGGCCGTAATTACAGGATCTCCTCAAAGTTTGAAATCACGACCTAAATTTCAAAATTAACGGACTGTCATGCAAACCATACATATACTGAACATCGCATTCATAAGGGTACTCGGCGATGACTGCAGGGGTACCAATAAATGGCCCTTTTTCATTAACAGAATACAATACCTGTCATGTCATGGCGACCAATTCTGATGATAGCATCATCAAGCCTGCATCTCTTCTCGTAGTTGCTCCATTCTTGTCCAGCAAGCCATGAACTGATCATTTGATGAGTATCAAATAGATCTTCGTTGTTATCATCGACTACAGCTTGAATCCCACTCACGTCAGAGATGCCTACAGCTTTAGCAAGCCTCTCACAGTGTCGTCCTGTCAGTCTGTGGACGAACACTTCTAACTCTTGTGGGGATATCGCCTTCAGAAGATGTTTAGGAACTTTAACAAAATTGAGAAATTGCGTGAATTTATTCAAATTGTTATTACAACATAATCGTTTAATATTGTACACAGTGTTGCTACCTGCAGCTATGGCTGCAATAAGCGTACAGAGGCATATGTAGAGAGAAATTGAGAAGAGGGATTAGAGTTTCAGAAGAAGATGTCATCCACCCATACCTTCAAGATCCGTCCTTTGACCCCAAGACATCGGACTAACTTATACTCAAATCGCGTGTTAAAACGATAAATGGATTTTTAGCTCGAGATAATTAATAAATGCAAAGCGCAGTTTTAGCATTTATAGATTGCTCTAAAAAAAGTGTCAATATACATTGTTCTCTCACGTCTCCTCATAATTATATTCAATGTTATGAAATAAAATTTACACAATCTGTAATTGATCTTTTCCTTTAATCTAGGACCTGAATAATCTCTATATCAGTAAAATATTTAATGATCATTTCGTTTTTACAACATTTTTTAACAACCGCAGCTGTTCAATTTTAGGTTGAGCATATTCTATTTATATATTTTTATGATCCAACATAAGATTAAGCATAATTACGAAATAAAGTATACAAAAATGGAAGAAATAGGCCTGAAGGATTACACCCAGTATATCGCGAATTGAAAGCCTTAATTCACACATCACGTACCCATGAAGAAAGTCCTTCCGAGTGGTTTGCACGTGGCTCTTTCTAGAGCGAGACTCAACAGATTGATGTCATCTCCTTTCTTATTCCCGTCACGCCATCTTATCATTTTTTCCATAGCTTCAGTCACACTGATTTTTTTCTCTGCTGTAGATTTAGACCAAGTTTTAAATCGGTCTGGATCGGTAAGTTCAAGAAGAAAGCGACGAAGACCATCTTTCTCATTAATGCTCCGCACAATGTGATCCAGTAGTTCTTCAGAAACCTTTGATGATGCCTGTTGCATGCGTACTTTAGTGAAGGCATAATTATTGATATTTTATGTCTTTGTTCCCAAAGTTATATTGCATATTTTTTTTATATCATTTTTTTATATTATTTTTAAGAATACCCTTGCTTCGAGATGGTTCATACATTTACGCATTTATCGATCAATATTTCTCGTGGGTAAAACTTGAAAAACTTGCCTTTAATGAGCTAAATATTACATTATCAATATAATAAATTAGTAAACTGGATGTTGCAGTGCAACATTTCGTACAATACGATTAGATTCAATGTTCTATTTTCTATCGTTATAATCATCAAATACTTGACGTACACAATATATATATATTCTTTAAAGAAATACTTTTCATGAATCTGAACTTACAGCTCAAGCCTTTCCACGGGTCGCGAATTCCACACTTGTTCAAAGTACTCCTTAATTTGATTCCTTCATTTTCACATAAGTTTTTTTCTTTCCAGTCACAAAGAACGTTATAGGCCAAATCTTTCGTGAAATCTCCTTCGACGCCAAGAATGCCTAGGTCGTGGATACCATCTCTCAACTTTGCCAAATCAGACTCATTCATTTGACCCACCAGACACCACAATTCATAGTAGGATATCTTTCCTGCGAAAAAAAAACCACAGCAATTTTATATGTAACAAACAATGTAAGATAAACACCAGCAGATCGAGCAAATATGCTTCTGGCATCCATCTTTATTTTGGGGAGTGCCAAAATCAGAGGCAGCCCTCCGCGGGGAGCGGGGGGGGGGAGGCACAGTCCCCCACATTTTTTAAGTACCCGAACTGTTCCCCCCTTTACATAGGGTAAGTGCCCCTTTAAAATGGTAAAAAGTGCCCCTTTTATTTTGGCAAGTTCCCCTATTAATTTGTAGAAGTGCCTTTCCCCCCTCGCCACTTATAAGTGGCCCTTTTCCCTCAAAAAATTCACATTTTCCTTTGCAATAATTTAAATTCTCATATGTGCCCCTTTTCAGGGAAGAGGAGTGCCCCTTTTACCTCTGATAATTTGTCCTATTCAAATCTCAGAGGTGCTTGTTTTACTTTGACAAGTGCCCCTTTTCCTTGGAAAGAAGTGTGCCTTCCCCTTTTAATGACTTCCCCCTTTTTCTTTCTAATTAGTGGCCCTTTTCCTAACGATAAGTGCCCCTCTTCCTAATGAGAAGTGCCCCTATTTTATAAAAGAGACCCTTCCCCCTTTTCATAAATGCCCTTTTCCTCTCTGGTTTATGAGTAATATGACCCTACTCAGGTACGAAAAGTTAGTCCGTTTCACTTCAGATAAGTGCCCCCTTTACTTCCGATAAATGCCCCCTATTAAAATCTGCTCGATATCCCTTTTCTTCAACCAATGCCCATTTTCTTCACTATAAGTGCCCCTTTCTCATTTCCATAGGAGTCTCTTTTCATATCTGGTCCTTTTGCCTTTTCAGGTTCGACACGTGCCCCTTTTCACCTTCAAAAAAATTCCTCTTAACAATGATACGCTTACAAGGGACCTATCCCATTTCCATAAGTGCCCTTTTCACCTCTTATCGAAAATCAGATGGAGGCATCTTTTCCGTCAACAAATACCGATTTCCTATTTTCATAAGACCGTTTTTCATCACTGGTGAGTGTCTCTTTTGGAAGGTGTAAGAAGTGCCCCATTTTCACCTCTGATAATTACTCGTTGTACTTTAACCCGAGCTATTTGTCTTTTTTGATAAGTGTCCCCTTTTCCTCTCATCATTAAACGCGCCCCTAATTTTAAAAAAGACTAAGAGCACCTTCCCCTAAAGCTTGCTTGTATTTATGATACATAGATGATATTCTTATGTTACTTATCGAAGGTCTTTCAGTCTTCCGTTTTGAGAATCTGCATATAATAATAATAATAATAGGCATTTCTATAGCGCCGTCTATCTAGACAATTCTATTCCGAGGCGCATTTATTATCACCCCGGCTTTAGCCTAGCAGCCGTTTATAATAATAATAATAATAATGGTGGCTTCTTATATAGCGCACATGTCCGTCACATTGTGACGCTCCTGGCGCTGCCCCGATTATTACCCTGGCTTTAGCAAGGCAGCCACTGCGGCGCTCTTCATTTCAAGGAATTAATTCCTGCCAGGTACCCATTTACATCACCTGGGTTGAGTGTGGCAAATGTAGATCAATGTCTTGCCAAAGGACATTTATACAGCGCTCCAGCATTTTAAGGAATTAATTTCTGCCAGATACCTTTATAACGTTATCAGGATTGGGTTTTTCCTCTTTATACACAGATCTTAATTCGCTCGCAAATTGATTTTAAGACCATCACATCTAACTGCAAAGTATGATACTTAATCAATATCTTGTACTCTGTACACATTGAAACAAATATTGATATCATCCCTGATAATGGAATCACAATGTAGGGGGTATATACCGATGTCTTTAAAGGTACTATGTCCCTTTTGCAGCCAACCTCAAATGCTGTAGAACTTTGCAGGAATTATGAATATGTCATGCATGTCCTATCTGTAACATTTAAACGTTAGCAGTGTCCTCATATTCAAATTATGCAAGGAAACCCGTTTACTTGCTAGACTTCACTGTCAGACNTTTCACATAAGTTTTTTTCTTTCCAGTCACAAAGAACGTTATAGGCCAAATCTTTCGTGAAATCTCCTTCGACGCCAAGAATGCCTAGGTCGTGGATACCATCTCTCAACTTTGCCAAATCAGACTCATTCATTTTACCCACCAGACACCACAATTCATAGAAGGATATCTTTCCTGCCAAAAAAAAGCACACCAATTCTATATGTTACCCATAATGTAAAATATGCACCAGTGTACACATGTATCATGATAAGCTGCATAAAAGCCGAAGCTAAAGAAGTTTATAAATCATCAGAAGGTTAAAAATGGAAACATGATGAATTTCATTCACCACATTGACATCACAGGGCGGTTCTGAACTATGTGTCCTCTGACATTCGTGACTCCTGTATGTAGAGCTGAGTTGTACATTGAGAATTGACATAAAAAAATCGCGATGGGCCCGTCCGGGCACCATCCGTAGCCCGCACGGGACCCGTACTGGCCCCTCATGATATGTTATATCTATTCTTAAAGCTACAGTCTCATATACGTCCCGGACCGTGGACCACCCCGGACCCCATCCGGGGTGATCCGGGATTCGGTCCGTGTTGACACCGTGTTGGCACCGGGGTGGTCCTGGATGATCCTGGATGGTCCTAGATGGTCCTGGATGGTCCTGGGCAGTCCGGTAGTCGACCCTGGATGTTTTTGACAGTCAAAAACTGCCGGGGTGGTCCGGGACGTCCGGGACAATAGTTTGATCCGGGGTGATCCGTGTAGCCACCGTGCTTGGTCCGGGGTCATCCGTAGTGGCGGCGGGGCGGTCCGTGTTGATCCGTGGCAGTCCGGGAGTGAGTTATTGACCCCGGATCACCCCGGCGCCCCTACGGATGATCCTGGACCCAGCACGGGGCAACACGGGGCGTTCCGGGATGATCCGTGTTGGCACCGGGATGGTCCGTGTGTCATCCGTGTTGGCACTGTGTTGGCACCGGGGTGGTCCGGGACGGTCCATGGCGGCTCCGTGCTGGCTTTGGAATGATCTGTACTGCTGCCGGGGCTATGCCCGGACGGTCCGGGGCGGTTCGTAGTGGTACCGTGTTTGGTACGGGGAGACGGTCGGCGGTTGCGATTTTTAAAAATAAAACATCCCGGACCATCCCGGATCACCCCATACCATGGTCCGGGATGGTCCGGAGTGGTCCGTGCTCGTCCGTGCTGGTCCGGCTTTATATGGGACTGGGGCTTAATGGAGGCTCAGATTTCAGACGATACATAGTTCAGTGCACCGGTCGACACCCAACCGGGCGATTTGAGGACCCCGGCTGGGCCCCGGGAGCAATGGGAACGCCTGTTCACCGAACGGAGCCCGTAAGCTTACTGGTCGGCATCCGGCTGGCACACTTATGCCTAGGTCACATAAAAACCGGGCTCCGTACGATTTCCCCTTCCCGGCGGCCTGCCGTGGATTTAGAGACCGTACGGGAACCTTCCGATTTTCATTTCTACGGCATGTGTGGTCACATATTCTGCGGCGCCCGGTGAATATTGGTCGAGTGCCGGCCAGTAAGCTTACGGGCTACGTCCGATGAGCAGGTGCGTCCATGGCTCCCGGAAGGTGCCCTGCCGGGTGCAATAGAGTGCACCGAACTTTGTGTCCTCTGGCATCCGCACTTCCTGTATTTAAAGCTGCTTTGTACATTTTGAGATGCCGCCGTGAGGGTGCCGCACGGTCAATATTCATTCAAAATGGCCCCCGGGCGGTAGACCCCTGTTGTTGTGGATATCACCTGGGGCTCTTTAGGGGCCCGTGGTGGAGCCTAGTGTACGCGTACGGAACCCTTGAGCACCGCAAGACGGCCGTAAAGTATTTTCATGAGAATTGAATTGAAGTTCATACGGGCGTCAGGACAGTCGTTTTAGGCCGTACGGGGGCCGTGGTGCCGAGTTGGCTGCTTCTGATTCTCTCGGCGTTTTTTTTTTTTGTATCTGGCCCTGAGGCGTAGAAAGCCCGCAAAGGGCCCACAGGACATCATACGGGTCCCGTGCGGGCTCTGGACGGTAGCCGGACGGGCACCTCACGATTTTGTTGGTCAATTCTCATGGAAAATCTTGACGGGCGCCTTGCGGTACTCAAGAGTTTCGTACGTATACCATACGGCTACCTCATGGGCCCACCAAGACACCCGGGTGATATGCACAACAACAGGCGTCTGCCGTCTGGAGGCCATTTGAAATTAATATTGCCCGTGCGGGTCCCTCACGGCGCCGGCATCTCAAAATGTCCAACGCAGCTTTGAATACGGGAGGTGCGGATGCCAGAGGACACGTAGTTCAGTGCACCGCACGGAAGCCGACCGGGCGCCATGAGGAGGCCGGCCTTGCCCCGGCAGAGCACACACCCAGCACCCTTACGTGTGCCTTGTATTTTACTTTACAAATTCTGACCGGTCACCTCATACGGGGCCCGTTTATATATGTGACCTAGGCATAAGTGGGAGCCCTGCTTTATGCCACGTTTACACATAGGCGAGTTGGAAGTACCAGTTTGCGCGAGTAGTGGCGAGTTGATAGTTGGGGGTAGTCTCGATAACTCTTCATTTAACTCGGTATGACTCTCCGTAACTCGCACACGGCCGTCGTCCGGCTGGCAGCCTAATGGGACTTTCACATTTACATTCCGGGGCCCGTACGGCGAGTAAAAACAGACATTTTGGGAATTTTCGGTCGGCGTACGATCTCCGTGGTTATGAGTTGGCTGCTCCGAATTCATCCAGCGTCTATATCTGACCGTTAGGCAGTAGGAAGACCGTAACGGGCCCGTAGGCGTAGACGGTGCCCAGACGGGCCTCTCACGATTTGTTTTGGTCATTTCTAATGAAAAATCTTAATGGGCGCAGTGTGGTGCTCGAGGGTGTACGTGGGCCATTTGAAATGGATATTGCAGATGCGGGCCTCTCAAGGCGGCATCTCAAAATGTATAACACAACCTTTTTATACACGAGGTGCGCATGGCTCCTTGAGAACCCCGGCCGGGCCCCAGCAGGGCACATTACGGGAGCAATGGGTGCACCTGCTCATCGGACGGAGCCCGTAAGGTTACCAGTCAGCACTCGGCCGGCACCCTGCAGGCATCCTTACGGGCGCCTTGCATTTCACTTGACCAATTTTCTCCGGCATCTCCCGGGCACCGCATAATATAAGACCCCACATGCCGTAGAAATGAAAATCCACGGCAAGCCTTCGGGCAGGGAAAATCGTACGGGGCCCGGTTAATATGTGACCTGGGCATTAGCCAAGTTGTATTCGCGAATTATGTCGAGTTGTGATGAATCACCTCAAAGAGGCATTCGCAATTTTCGGAGTCCCCTCGAAGTCGCGAAAAGTTCCAGAATTTAAACATGTTCAACATTTTTACTGACTCGCTGTAACTCGAAATGAACTTCCTCACACTCGTAATATACTCGCATTACTTGTAACAAGCATGTACTGCACTCTTCATAACTCGTAGCAAACTCACCACTTTCAAGTATACGCGAGTGCTATTTGAGTTTCCAAGAGTTGAAAACGAGCACGATGATCATGCTGCGAGTCATGCCGAGTTGCCTACGATATTAACGCGAGATTAGATCGAGTACGGGGATTTCAGGCGAGTTTCGTCTGAGCATGAGCAGAGTGCAGGGAGAGCATAACGAGCATGTCGAGCGCACCATGATACGTCAGCTGGCCGATAATTGTGCAGAGGATCTTTTATCTTTGACAAGTGCCCTATATTAATTTGTGGAAGTGCCCCTACCTATTTTCAACTCTTATAATGTGTCCCTTTTCCTTCAACAAGTTCCCATGTTCCTTTACAATAATTGCCCCCTTGAAATCTGATAATTTGCCTTATTCAAAGCGAAGATGTGCCTCTTTTATTTTGACAAGTGCCCCTTTTCCTTTGTAAGAAGTGCCCCTTCCCCCAAATGCCTATTTCCTTTTTCCATAAGTGCCTTTTTTCGCCCCTTTTGAGTTCCTCTTTTAGGTGTAAGAAGTGCCCTATTTTCACTTTTGATAATTACTCTTGGTTCTTTAAAACGGGCTCCGTTTCATTCCTGACAAGTGTCCCCTTTTTCTCTCATCCCTAAACGCGCCCCTAATTTCAAGCGACTAACAGCACCATTGACGCTCATGGCACTACACATTACCCTGGTCGTAGCCGAGCTGCCAAGGTAACTAGCGCTAAAGCATATCAGGTGCCCATTTACACCTGGGTGGAGAGTGGTAAATGTAGATTAACGTCTTGGCAAAGGACATTAGTGCTGCGGCGGGATTTGAAACCCGTACCTTGTGATCTGCAGTCGGATGACATATCCATTAGTCCACAACACCTCTAAGGGCTAACAAACGTCTAACTTGTATGTATTTTCGCCTTGAGATTTCCCTTTAATAACAGGTACCCTTTTTTTCTTGGTGCCTCCTCCCCCTCCAACTTCGGAAGTCGCTTGGCCGCTCCTGGCCAAAATTATGTATTTCCCGCCCCTTGATGAATTGTTGAAAACTCGTATCACTCGTTAGAAGATCTTGATTACTTGTTGGTAGATCGGTACAAGTCGTACACAAGTCATCGCAACTCATACCGAGCTCGCGTGACCCGTACATCCATCGTAGGAAACTCGATAATGCTAATTCATGCAAAAAACATACAAATAAGTAAATTTAAGTGAGTTTACGCAAGTTAAAGTTTGCGCCAGCTCGCCACAACTCGAGGCTCCAACTCGGCTAAGTGGGAGCCTTGCATTACGGGCGCCTCGAACAGCACTCGACCAAATTTCACCGGGCACCTCCGAGCCCCGCAGAATATGTGACCACACACAGGCGCGTACGCAGAGG
>BEXV01001653.1:9034-22721 GCA_003118195.1 Hemicentrotus pulcherrimus
CAGCAATGATAATTATGAAATGTGATTAAGTTCTGGAGTAGAAATATTCATCTAGATGTAAGTAAGTTCATTCATTATATCAACTTTTGGTCCCACTGCTAGGAATACTTTTCCACCGTACATTCCTTCATGCCCTTCAGTTGGATCTTACAAGAGAAAATCAAAGACGTAATACAGTATAAATTTAAAACATGGTACAAGCAGAAAAAATAAATATACATGATATGAACTTTCACAAGGCTTTGCTCAAAAAGCAAGTATGTATATTTGGCATCATGTTTAAAGTGAATGATTACTATTAATGTTGCTCCTTGAATTGAAATCATATAAATTATATTTTGTAAATGAAGAGTTCTGGCTCGTTTTGTGTGACGAGGCGAAATTATGTTTATGCCACTCCTTGCATTCATCGAAGAAATCGTCGTGAAGGTTTCAACAGTGAAAACTATGTACTGAAAAGTTAATGAAATTTGTGAGGAAGTATCAGTTAACATAATATTTATGACTTAGTAGCACCTGACATGTACAAACAAAAACTAAAACATGCTCTGGTTATGTCATTATATTCCTCACAATTAACCTTTTTTATTGTTGAAACAATACTGTTTGATTGAATGTGTGAAACCTTCATGAAGATTCATACGATGAATACAAAAAGTAAATAAACAATTCTCTTCGAGGGATACATCTGATATGATTTTGCGAAAGAAAGTTTAAAAAAATATTTTTTTTTAAGCGTTATTTGTGGCTGTCGGCTGTGTGACAATTTCGTACACGAAGCATGAATATAATTATATACATTAAATATATCAGACAAAAAAAATTGCAGGGGGTGCCCAGCACCCCCTGAAAAAATTTCTAGGAGTGTTGCAGCACCCCCAGCACCCCCGCTTCACAGGGCCATGGTTGTCCATCAATATGAGAAAAAGTGAAGATTCGCTGCTCCCGCTATTTCAACTCGAAGATGGCTTTTCGTTTTGTTTATAATCATATTCTTTTTAACTCAACTCTATACAGATTTTTTTTATTTTATGATAGTTCAGTGTATCAGCATGGTGTGCATGCAGAAAGCCCAATTCATCGAAAGCTATGCAGCAATAATGAATGCTCTCATTTAGAGTCGGTGAATTTATTTTCGATATGCAACTTCTATTTTTGAAACTCAATAGAATAATTCCCTTGATTTTAAGAGAAATTTGATTATTAAGTGCTAAACTTTTGCTCAGAAACCGCGAAACATTCTATAATGAGTGATAATAACTATCAGAACAAAATGTATGCAACTTACCATAATGATATACACAGTGTTTCTGCCGTGTCCACAGAAGAAATTCACGGTTATAGATTCTTTTTAACAAAAAGGTTGCCAGAATATTCTCGACTACATAAATCCGTGAAGAGATTAACAGCCCAGGTCTAATTTACATGTATGAATTTATAATAAATTAACCTCTATGTACATTTGCGACCTGGGCTGTATGTCAACCAAAATGACCAACGAGGGACCAGCATTTCTAATTAATCGTGTATGACCCTGTGAATACAATGATCTTACAAATTAGTTTCTGAATGAATGGACTTTTATGATGCGATGTGCACCAATTAGGGAATATGCATTTTTCATGTTTTCTCAGAGTGAAGCTATTATATAAATCTCAATTATAGGTTCCGTATTGTTCGCCAGTATTATATGTATAATGATTTTGAAGGTCTCGCTTATAAACTTTGTATAAGCTAAAGCTAGGCCATGTTTGTATAGAAGTAATTTGTCCTAGAATTTTGTGGATGATTTTCTCTCAGGTATCGCTCCGACCGTTGTTTGCAGCCTGTCAAACTGAGGTTTGAAATATGAAATGAATTGCCCTAATTTTGTAGTAAAAAGGAAGCAGTGGAAATAGAGCAAAATTAGCATTTTGACACTGTAATTAGTGGAATTAGTTTCATCAGTCATATAGTTTACTGGGTAAACTTCAGAGGGAATTACCAATAACGTTTCTTTACCGATATAGTCACTTTTATGCTTCCAATGAAAACAACGACTCAACTAAACGTATGGTTTCAGGACAATGAGACCGAATTATGATTATTACATTAAATATGTCGATAATACATGCAATAGTATTAGTAATGATAATAGTTATAAAATTGGCATATATAATGCGCAACAAATCCACCCTGATGTTACTCAAGACACTTAAAATAAATATTAAATGTAGGCCTATTACGTATTCTCAAAATACATGTCATAACAAAACATTTGTACAGCTAGCATAGACCTTTACAACAACAAAAAAATAAAAATACAGCAGTAATAAATATGTACTTACAATAAATAAATCAACATTGATGAAGAGAAAGTTTTTTTTCTTTCATAACCACGATAGGAGTATTAAAGGAGCATAGCTCCAGGCATAGTCACGATTACAATCAAATCCTGTTTTAAATTTACAGAGTCTTCTTGAGAATTAATTTTACGCACACCGTCTATCGAAATGAACTATTACAATACCTAAATACCAATGCCCACGTAGCTATATTAAAAAAAAAAAATATTGTAGCATATTGCATTTGTTAACTTGATTTTCAAAAATAATTTGTTCAGAAATATCAAGTATTCAGATAACGCAATCACAGCAATCCCTCTCCTCCAGTGCCCTTCAACGTCAGATTCTCATTGAGGAGCTAGTATACCGCCCGCCCCTGTATACAGAGAGAGAAGGGAAATAAAGGGGGAGAAGGAGAGGGGGAGAGAGAGGGAGAGAAAGTGTGTGCGAGAGAGAGAGATAATGGAGAGGGATAACAAAGAGATAAGAAAGGAAAAGAGAGATGAGAGAGAGAGAGAGAGAGGGAGGGAGGGGAGAGAACCGGGATTGGGAAAGGGGGGGGGGGGNAATGTGCCCCTTTCTCTTTTTTCTTCTTTTTTTCTTTTTAGAAGCATGCAGCATTACGATGGAAGACACTCCTTCCTTCGGATAGGACGTTAACTTTAGGTCCCGTGTGGAGGAGAGTCACTATTCTGAACGCTAAAACCTACTGTATTCAAAACACACTGCTATGAGTGCTCTCCCCTTAAAAGAGAAGGGGTATGGGGGAGGGGGGGGGGATGGGACTCCGATGTAGGGGCCCATCTGCCGTAACAGGAGATGAAAACTCATGAGAATGTCCTATGTCGAAACAGTGCGTATCGTATTGCTATGACAGCCAAACCTGTCTATAGCGATCGCCCAAGGGAAACGCGAAAAGTGGTCTTCATAGACAGGTGGTCTTTGTAGACAGGTTTCTTTAGTACACGTTTCAATAAATATTGTAAACCATTTTCAAGGGAAACAAAAAATGTGGTCTTTGTAAACAGGTGGTCACTGAAGCAAATTTGACTGTATTTGCTGTTCAAAACTTGCCACAGTGTGACTGAGGCTTTGCGGATCATATTTGTGATATACCTTTATTTAGGTAAATATAAAGTCTTTACAACATGACTGGGGCTCTGCGCATCATTACAATAACATTAATTTTTGAAATATGAGCAGAAAAAAGTATACTCTTTATACGATTTATAATGTCGCAAATCGTAGTTGTCCAAATAACTTGTTTTCTCATAAATAGTTTATTAATTGTTATCATTTTGTAAATGTTTGATCATAATGGTGTGGGTGTGACTACGGAAGAACAGCATTAGGGTCTTCGGGCTGAGGCAGGTCCCCGTGGGTAAATACAATAAACTGAATGAAATGCAATGAACATGCTGCATCTTGTACACGAGTTCGGGAAGGATGCAGGCAATCAACTAGCCAGCCAAGTCACCAGACGTGGGCCCTGGGAATCACCTGACCCACTCGTCTGCCTCGTCAACCCCCAGTTTCCGACATTTCGCAATTTATTGTTTGACCAACATTTCCACTGCATTTGTTATTTTGTGCTTGCTACATGTAGTGACAAGCTGGTTCATGTCAATATCCACTTACCATTGTGTCACGGTGCTTGCATAGTACGTCGAAAGGAGACAACATCCAGTGGATCAGAGAGTGTTATTACAAAACTAGGAATATAATTTAGAACCGGATCTGTTTGAAAAAGGGGATTTTATTTCCGCCTGCCAATAGTCAACGGAGTTTGTTCAGATACGTGATGATGTATTAATGTGTTGCTAATCTTGCAGATTGATGAAGATAAAAGGGCACGCGTCAACATCTGATTGAAGCAATGCTCCGAACAAAACTATAATAAAACATTGTCGTTTTTTCTCGTACAGGGGGAGGCTCATCGGCATCCATCTTGAATCTGTGATTGAATGACAGCCCATCGAGCCCGTCGTCGAGATCGTTCGTAGATGTGTAATTCGGAATGGCAGACCAGGAAACGATTAATGAGATGACGAGCGCAGCAGCGAACGCTGATGATGCAACCCTAGTTAGAATACTTGATGGAGCTCCCCCTGGGACCGTCAACAGACCTAATAAATATAATCGTACAGCCATTCAGGTAAGAATCAAAATAACGATAATAATACGACAGACGATCACGTTATTACCCCAGGTGTAGAAAGTGGCGGATCCAGGGTAGGGCTCCTCTGCTGGGGCAAAACAGATAAAAAACACGTTAATTTTACCTTTATTTGGAGGCGGGCCCCTACCCTGGTGCTCAAGGGGGAGGGGGAGTACAATTTTTTTGTTAAGGGCAAAACAAATAAAATTGTTCAACTCATCTCATTTGTATAAAGCATGGCAAAATGACAATATCAATACCTTCACTATTATAACTTTACTAAAGCTAATTCTGTTCTCTCCCGAATACCATGCATGTCGAAAAATTGGATATATTTCAATATAATGTTGCGAAAGATTCATGGAGAGATGAACAAATACTTTCATTTTTTTTCCAGTATGAATGATCTACACAAAATCATATTCTTGTTTGAATTGATATATCAACTTAATGACTTTTGTGGAGATAAGGATCCCGAATACACTGTTCATGATTTTAAATTTATTATTCTTATTCTGTTCGCCTTATACCAGCATCAACCTGACTGAAACAAATTACATGTGACTCTTTCTGCTACGATGCATGACAACCATTTTATTGGAACAAAAATATGAAAACTTCTTTGTAATTGGACGTAAGCAAAAAATAATTCCAACAAAATCAGATAATGTATTTGACAGATATAAAAGATTCTGACTGAAAAAAAAACAAACTAATTTATGCAATTTGAATTCTGACTTTTAAATGAAATTATTTGTAACAAGTGAATGATATCTTTAGTAACATGGTACTTAACAAAAATTTACACATTTAATCTAATTACATTACGAAAATGGTCTATTGAAAGTATCATCGCACATGGAAATATGGATACCTCATGACGGGATAGATACCGGTAGACAATTATTACCTTTCATAAGAGTGTCTCATCTCAATACATTCCAGATAATTATAATCCCATGTGGGGTGCCTACAGAAAGAAACATGTTTACATTTTCCTACTGTTTACAGAGCTTATGATACAAAATATACAAATGATGCATTTTCACAAAATGCTACGATCTCATCGGCTCTTGTTCTTGATTATTGACTTTGTGACCATGTTTCTCAAGTTCAGCTCTGTAGGGAAGGAAGGAATGAAAAGGGAAAAGGGAAGGGGGGAGGGGTGGGAAGAAAAATGGAAAAGAACATTTTGAAATTGATGATGCCATCATTGTCTTTCAGCNGCCGACCTCAACCGCCCCGACCCTGCCGTACAACGAACCATCCTCCACGACATCGCCGAAACGGGATGTATTGAGACCCTCGAGCTCCTCCTCGAACACGGGGCCGATGCCACGGCCCGGGATAACATGGGCAACACCCCCGCACACCTTGCTGCCAGAAAAGGCAGCAGTTACCGAATTCGGGTAAAGAAAATGAATACATGCGTGAACAATTATTGATTGATTGATTGAAAGAATGAAAAAAATAGATACATGAATGGATAAATAAATAAACAATTATATTAAAAAAATGAGTGAAAGAATAAATGAATGAATAAACACAATGAATTTTTAAGTAATTGAATAAATATATCAATTAATAAAGAATGACAATAAAGAAAGAAAATGACATAAAATAAAATGAAGAGAGCAATTGGTGCAGACGATTAAGATTCTCCATTGAGCACGCATCTGATTGATAAGCATGATAATAATTGTTATTTTCTTCAACAGACGCCGTCGTGAACAATTCCATTAACTATTTGTCCTAATGATCAATGGACGTTACATTGAGCACCAATACAATCATGTACTTATTTTATTGGTTCGTGCATGATCAGAAAGTTTTGTTTAATATGACCTTGTGTTTATCTTTCTTAGGTCTTGGAGAGGCTGTCACAAAATTGTACATTGACAGAGGTAAACACAGCAGGCAAAACACCCCTGGATCTTGCCAACGAAGGGAATCATGGGGTGATCATCGAATGGCTTCAAAATTTCCGTATGTAACATATAAAGGTAGCATTTATGGTTTCTATACCACCACCTCTTAAGAATATATTCAAAATTAGATGTCTAAACAAATTATCACGATATTCGAGTGAATAAGTTGAAAATGGTACAATAATATTTAAAAAGAAATTCAAAAAGAAATGGAATTTACTTTGAGTCGATTCACTACTGTATAGTGAAAACGATAATGATGACAATGATGATAATACTACTACCAACAACAAATATTAATAGAAATAACAATAATATAGTTCAGCAATTATTATTACCCCGACGATTACCAGTTACTCATTTACACCCGGGTGAGGAGAAGCAAATATGGATCAATGATCAATGATCAATTATCAATAATCAATTATTATTATTATTATTATTATTATTATTATTATTATTATTATTATTATTATTATTACTAGTAGTAGTTGTAGCAGCAGCAGCAGCCGTAGTAGTAGTAGTAGTAGTAGTAGTAGTAGTAGTAGATGTAGTAGTAGTAGTAGTAGTAGTAGTAGTAGTAGTAGTAGTAGTAGCAGCAGCATAGTTTATTAGTCTAGTAGAAGTGTTTTCCATACTTAAAAAAAAAATTGTTGCTTTACAGATACTCGAGTGTTTCCACTACAATTCTTAGTAAGGAGAGTGATACGAAAGCGTGTCCGGATCATCAGCAACTTACAGAATATCCTACCATCCATTGTCATTAATTATCTATATGGAAGATGACCAATATAGATGCAAATATTTCATCGTTAGAGATTGCTATATTTCAAATGTATATGATGATACCGTGGTTTTTCATTATTATTGAATACATAACATAATGTGTACTGGAAACACGATTGCATGATTGTGCTTTCGAGACAAAAGTCGTTAGAGTGGATTACCAGACCTCTGAGTAAAGAGAGTTCAACAGCGAAAAGGGAGAATGTTAATGATGTTGGTGTATAGCAAACAGGAAAATCAGAGCTACCAATACCTAGAGTTGGACCATCTCGTTTCTAGTAGGCACTTACCATTAAGGCGCAATCAAATAGTAATCTGCGCCATTCATTTTGTTCAGAAGTCAGACCGAAGTTACAACATTATGTGCCTCAATGTATTAAAGAAAAACACAGAGCTATCTGTACACAAAGTGTGGCCAACTTGGTTTTAGGTAGTTACAACATGGCGTATATTGTTTTGTTTTTGTTATTGCCCCCAAAAAGCAGTATTCGACTTTATTTGCGCATTGACTCGAACCGGGTTGGCTAAACTATTCTAATCTAGGCTCTGAGAAAACTTAAAGGTACCTATAGGCCTTTACTGTCTTGTTTCGGTACTCGAGAGAAACTGAATGGATAGTGCCCTCTATAGCTACATACATGTACATTCATTTTTTTCTTTAATGCTATGGTCACAAATCTGAGCAGCGACCGACCGATCAGTAGCCTGCTCGGTCGCTGCTGGAATTTAGGCATCGCCCAGCAATTAGGTCGGTGCCGGGCGGCGACCGCCCAGGCGCCGAGCGTATTTTGGGCGGCGAGTAAAAAGTGAGCAGGCGCCGCCAAAATTTTAACTCCGCGCTAAAACTTCAGCGGCGACCGAGCGATGCCCTAAAAACGAGCGGTGCCTGGGCGGCCCCCGCTCGGTGGCCGGGCAGTCGCCGGGCAGACTTGGTGAAAAACTCGCCGCTCGGCCGCCGAGCAGGCTACTTTTGGGTAATGTGACCATAGCATTAGTTATGGTCACAACTCAGAGCGGCAACCGATCGATTTGTAGCCTGCTCTGTCTCTGCTGGACAGCGACTGGGCGACGACCGCTTGGCAGCCCTTGACCTAGCGGCGTCGATTTTTGACCTAAATCGCTCGACGGCGAATGCTCGAATACGTCATGTGCCCGAGCGGCGACCGCCCGGGCACCGAGCGTATATTGGGCGGCGAGTGAAAAATGAGCAGGCACCGCCGAATCTTAACTCCGCGCTAAAACTTTAGCGGCGACCGAGCGATGTCCTAAAAACGAGCGATGCCCGGGCGAAATCGGGTCGAAACTCGCCGCCCGGCTGCCGAGCAGGCTACTTTTGAAAGTTGTGACCAGCTTACATAAGCCAGCACAACTCACAACTGTTACTCTATCTCCATCTAACGTGCAGCTATAAAAGGCAACAAACAGCAAGAGGCACTGGATGCCCATGTTTTGGACTACCCTTTTGACAATTTTATTTGTCAAACTTGGAACTAAAGAGAGTTTCATCGACATTGGTGATCAATTCTCAAATAAAAGACGATTCACAGACACTGCCACTTTTAGGAACTTCCGTCAGCTACTCAATCTTCTTGTATTTAATATAAATGTGCATGTCCTGGTCTTCTGTGCGCTCTATCATTCTATCCAGCTGTCTCAAAGACAGATTTAAAGTTTATCGGTACTTTAAAAATATCCACTTCCGTAAAAACAAAAACAATGTCTCGTGTAATCGTATCACCAGGAGCGAGTTCTTGAATCGAAACTTTATGTAAAGTTGGTATGGTGATTGTTGTACTTGACTGATAAGAAAGCATTGCACGTTTGTAAGTGTCGATGAGCGTTAGTACAAAAATACACGAGTACATTGACTTGGTTTCGAACCCGGGACCTACCGGTTAGAATTATTGATGGGGGGGGGGGTGATCAGGTATATGTACAAGTGGATGTAATTAATAATGTTTGATTTGAAATTGTTTGAATATCATTCCTCGTGCATTTACACAGAAGAACAAATATGTTTGGTGGTTCTTGTAAAATGATGACAATGTTCTGGACAATGGCTCACTTTGTTGGTGATGATTATTTCATGTCGATGAATTTATACGATAGTGTATTATATATTTATACTCAAAATTATATATACTTATATTCATAGAAGCTATGATACAGCGGTCTTATCGTGGCAATAGCCATATATTTAACAAATTGTAGATTTTGTTTGAGATTTTCATTTTGAAGTTTGAATTTTGGATCGCTCTTACTCCCAAAGCAATAATAACGATGTAATGGTGATGGGTTTTAAAATGTTGACGATTTGTTTAAACGATTTTTATGCAAAAGAAACACAGATTATTATTTTCCCTTAATTTGAGATAATGACGTCATTGTTAATACATAATACATGTTTTAATGGATTATCGAAGAATCGACAACTCAGTTTCTCTATTATACTTAAGGTGCAATTATATTTTCCCTGAAATTGATAACGGTCTTTATATTTCTAGAAAAAAATCATTTCGTGATCATAATAGATAAAAGTAGAGATTTCATAAACAATTATTATGCAATGAATCATAGACTGTTTAATTTAATTCGGGTTAAGAGGCTTAAGAGATGTACAGGTCACAGAGTTTGTTATCCAAGATATATTATATATAAAAATCGATTATATTTAAATGCTTTGTATCGTTTTTTTTAAATCTAGGGTAAAGTTCAAGTAGCCTTTAGTAGACATACAAAATGTTTTATTTCATAATGTTATGTAAGCTAATGTTTACTCAGCAAAATAGAAATTTGACACTCTTAAATGTTTAGAATTTTCATTTAAACTGTCACTATAATATGATTAAGTGCTCAAGCTTTAATATCAAGCTTTGAGTCTTCATGCTTAAATGGGAAAATTAACTTAACCGTTAGAAAGTCTGATTGAAAGTAATACAAAGTTTTGGTGTAGCGTCATGAATTTGGTTTAAATGAACACATTGGAAGCATATGCGATTTTAATGTTCAATGATTGTTGTCGCGGAGTGAAAGTTGTAAAAAAATTAACTCTTTATGTTGTTTAGCTTCCTCTCAAGGTTGATATACTTTAGCTTTTAAACAATGTTTCTTGACTACAATCGACCGATTTGGTATTCTCGTTTGGAAATCATATATCAGAACTTCATATCCTGAGATTGTCATGGTCGCAGCTACCATGGAATGGCCTTCGGCGCTATTTGAATATTTGAAATTTACCGGGAGCACCGGTAAATTTTTGATTATTCAATTTCTCGAAAGCAAAAGTGTTTTAGAGGCTAAATTTTCTAGTGCTTATGATATACATCCACACGAGCATCCAAATATATCAACATTTTAAAGAATTACTATCCATCCAATTATAACAATTTCCCAAAACCTTGCATTACCTTGTCAACTGTAGTCAAGACTGCATGGTTTTGACAAACGCGTTAAAGTTGCCTTTCCTTTTGTGATGCTCAGGATCTTTTTAAGTATTTTAATTTGACACTGCAAGGTAGAAAAGCTCATCAAAAGTATGTTTTGAATTCATGTCATGGAAAAACAACTGTATTTCATTTCTAAAATTACAATTTAAAAAAACTATTGAAGAAACAAAAAATACAATGTGAATGGCCAAATGTCCCTTTAAAAAAAAAATCTACTTTCAGAGACTTAATTATTGTGAAATGGCCATATTGACTCATGCGTGAATGTTGTTATTCCAATTGCTTGTCATCTTCAGTTTAAGTCAAATACTCATTTGAAGAAAAGAAAAAAAGAAATGTCCACCTTTTTTGCTTAATGTATTTGTAAAGGCTTGGATATATGATGCAATATGCTAAATGTTTTGATCTGACATGCTATTTTTTTTTTATTTAGCGCCATCTTGTGACTAGAACGAAAACTTAGTTTTTCATATTCACAAAGTTCGTTTACTTCATCACGATCTATTGATAAAAGAGTAGGTCACCTTGGATCTCTTTTTCTTAATGCTGTAGAAATTCGCATATTGTCGGCGATTTCACATACAGTCGTGAAGAGATACGTGTATTCAAACAGCGTTTAAATGCCATGGTTTTATTGAAATTCTCAATATTATTTTCTCCTTCATTGTTATTGTGTTTGCTTAGGGGTGGAATTAGATGAGCAATGTAAACTAAATGTGCAATAGAGTAAACAAAAGATACAAATATACTTAAGCTAGGTGACAGATTTATATTAATGGCTTGCCGGGTAGAATAATGTGGTTCTGGTTGTTGCAATTATGACATAGTATTGTAACACTATAAAGATATTTCATTTGTGTAATAAATTTTTACTTAAGGAGTGTGTCTATAATTTGTATCAGTTTGTGTGTTATAAATTTTATTCCATTGTTTAAATATTTATATGACGGTCTATTGTAACGAGGGTTTGATATTTTCTATGGTGAACTTGCATGGGAAACTGAGTATGAGATTGGAAAATGATTCGATGGAAGGTTATATATTATTAATCAATTATTTGATAATGGGATATTTACATGATCTCAAAGATTAGGTTATATGTAGAATGCTTTATAATAGGGGTGCTGGTAAAGAGGTGTGTAATGGTGGTGGGGAGGAAGGGGGGNGGGGCAGGTGGCCGGCAAGGGAGTGGCAATCTGAAATAAAATTGACACTTTCTGCCGGAAAATTTGTAGTGATATGTCAAACCTTGTCGGCATATTTAAAACAGTTTAATTCTGATCATTTTGAAAAACAATTTTTTTATTTTTATGAAGATCGATTTTTCGTCTCTCTTTATATTTCACTATTTCTCACCTCCCCCCTCTCCTCTTTTTATATCTGTACATATCATAAAAACAAATTAAATCCAAACCTAATCCTAAACTATCACGGACAAAGTCATTACATCCTTTACTAAATTTACTAAATGTATTATGCAGTCTGATGAGTTTATTAGTATTTAAGGTGTATTTAAGATCCCATATAGATTTAATGAATTTCTTGATGGTTGTCAATATCGGTAGATTTATGTAAATAAGAAATAAAAGATGTCATTATGAACTTTGAAACATATCTACCTGCTGTTCCTGAATGGTGTCTTAAGTATTGAGTGTGAATGCTCCTACCCCGACCATATATTTTGATCATAAATGATGATAATAATAACAATATTAATGATAATAATGATAATATTTATTAGTATTTTTGATAATTTCCTTATTGCAATCTACACTTGAGGTTGGATATGAAATACAAATACAAATACAAACATAATAGGTATTAACAATGGTGGAAATAACATACACAAAGTCAAAGAAACTGTCGAATCTGATACATCAATATATTATGAATGGCAATTAAAATAAAATGAATTAAAGTAAAATCATGAGTACAATATCTCAAAATGATTGTATATAACGTCAAAATTAATGACGGTATATGTGTCTATAAACATGCGAGGATCCAGGATTTATTAGGGGGGAGGGGCCCACATTTGAAATCATGCGAGCCAAATATTGGTACGTAATGGTGACTAGCAGAGGCGTAAGGATCAAAAAAGTTTGAGGAGGGGGAGGGGGGGGCACAACAAAAATCTGCATCACCACCACTCTTACATGCAGGCCCAACTGAAAGTTTTTCAAAGTGGGTAGGGGGTCAAGGAGAATCTCAGGGGGTATGGGCAATCAGTACGGTCAGATGAGCATATTTTGATACCTTATTAAAGGTATTATGTCCCTTTTGCAGCCAACCTCAAATGCTGTAGAACTTTGCAGGAATTATGAATATGTCATGTATGTCCTATCTGTGAAATTTAAACATTAGCAGTGTCCTCATATTCAAATTATGCAATTAGGAAACCCGTTTACTAGCTAGACTTCACTGTCAGACACTATTGAGTGACTGACTGGCTTTTTTTCTTCTTTGGTAATAACATACATGAAAAGAGTTGTAAAGGGTACATGAGCATTTATCTACATCAATAACCCACTTCTTGTGATGGCCAAGATTAAACCGATTAAATCTTTGCGCAGGATAAAACGTATGACCATTCGGTACAAGCTTACTTTTGGGCTCTATAGCCCTAAAGTCCATTTGACAACTAATAGCCGTTATTTTCACACTTGAAGACATTTTCAAGCCCCACCTTTTTTAGGGAAGTTCTAAATCAGTATTATCTTTCAAATGCAGTTGGAATTTAACTTTTTCATTTTTTTGGCATGCAAATGGGACATAGTACCTTTAATGACACTGGCAGGTCACTGATTGGCTAGGGGTCCAGGTGGCTGAGCCGCAGGAAACTCAGGGAATTGAGGATTTTAACGGTCAGATAAGCATTCACGGGCACGCCTTAGGGCCCCTGGTGGGGTCGAGGGGATGAGCCCCCGAAAACTCAGGGGTTTAAGTCATGCAATAACCGTCAGATGAGCATCCAGGGGCCCACCTTAGGGCCGTAGGTGGGGTCCAGGGATCTGAGCCCCCGGAAGCTCAGGCGGGGGGGGGGGG
>BEXV01001653.1:38818-48987 GCA_003118195.1 Hemicentrotus pulcherrimus
AGGAGAAGGTCTGGGTCAATAAGATATCAATATAAAAGGAATTATATTATAATGGACAGATGTATCAATATTTGAAGGGAATAATTATTAGATAGAAATTATCAAATATACCAGAACACCGTTCGATACTCTCTAAAGTCAAGTTAATCATTTATTCTATTTCTATGAATAAAATTTGCAATTTTACACAATAATATTCGAATAGTGTGTCCCCCAACAAATTGCAATAAACTTTTCAATCAAAATATAGGTAGAATTATGCTATATAAAAAAAAACATATCTTAAGAATAATGGGATGATATTGACATGAAAAATGAGCTATGAAAAGAAAGTGTAAGCTTTTGCCTATTTCCATCTACATACTGTAAAGCGTCTCGTGGAATAAATGCGATGACATTGTGTCATCTCTGAAAACAATGCCTTAATAGGAAGACAATCAATCGACCTTTGTTCCTTTTTGTGAATTGAGCATCGACCACCGTATTTATCGAACCGGTTTCTGTTAGACGAATAGGACAAGGATGACCATGATAGATGAATTGCGGTGTACATGGGCCTAAACTAGAGAATTTTCTTATCCCCTCTCCCCACTACCCCCTTGCTTCCCTACCTCCGTGAAAACCACACAACATCAAACACTAAAACAACTTTTGGAGTTTCACCCAACCCCTAACCCTTGACCGAACCCAAGGGACATATTGGAAGAGCGAAAATAGGAACTGCTACATTATTGTCCACTTCTACTCTCTCATCGCCGGCCAAGGGCGCCACAGTGACGTCACGCTAGTAGCGATCACGGGGTCACGACATTCAGCCAATGACAAGCCGATCTGAGGCCGTGACTTGTCAATCAGCGAGCGTCAGTCATCAGGCCTCCATTAGAAGTGACAAATTGTCTGCAGCGCAGTGTGCCAACAATACCGCACCTTTCCCCGCAACTCACCCGTACACGACCGCACCAAAAACATACAAGGGCACTGACAGATTTGAACGCTAAAGAGGCGCGATGGGGGAAAAGTCACAATCAACGCCAGGCAACACTACCCCTCCCCTCTCCCCAATCTCGATCGCCCCTTCTTGCCGTTATTTCACTTTTATATGACGAGATTTTTGTGTCGGGGAAGCAGGAAAAAGTTTGGACTCGACATTCCAGTTTTCCCGGGGACCGGAAACCATGTTGGTCGGGATGTATATATTCAGCTGTTGGCATGCTACCCGGGTTGAGCCCATTTGTTTACCTACACTGATCCCCGATCCAAACTTGGCCATGATCCTCTCCTCTTCTCCAAATCTTACCCCCTTCCATCTATACCCACCAACAAACATCCATATTCCCAATGCAGAATGAGAAGGAGATGAGGTATATACGAGGGAGAGGGGGAGACAGGTCCAGAGGTAGGGGGATGAATAAGGAGATGGAGAAACAAAAGAAGAGATGGAGAAACAAAAGGAGAGAGTGAGAGAGGGAGAGAGAGAGAGAGAGAGAAATAGAGAGAGAGAGAGAGAGAGAGAGACGAAGGAATACACAAAGATAGGCGAAGGAGCGAGAGGGAGATAAAAAGATTAAGGAGATGGGGGACAGCAAGTGAAAGAGAAAGAAATGGCAGGGAGGAAAGGAGTACCGTTTTTAGGAAAGAGTATAGGAGGGGGAATGATATTAATACATTTATAGTCGAGTCAATGAGGGGGGGGGGGACACACATACGAATGATGGAGACATAGAGACGAAGAGAAAGCAGTACAGAAAGACATGTATACAGAATCAGTGAAATATTAGCAGAGAGAGACACTAGAGGGAGAGTTAGAGTAAGAGTAAGAGAGAGAGAGAGAGAGGAGAGAGAAAGAGAGAGAAGAGTCGAGTGGGATTCAGCATTAGAAGGATCGAGATATAAAATAACGGATAGAAAATACCCATGGAGAGTAAGAATTACAAGTCAGTAAAAGACTGCAAGAGAAAAGAAAGAAAAAAAAAGAACATGTAGATTGATAAAGGGATGTAGAAGAAGAGTGATTAGGAGAGTAATATAGGCAGAAAGAAAGAGAGACGGGGGAGAGAGAGAGAGAGGAGAAGGAAAGAGGAGGGAGAGAGAGGAGAGAGAAAAAGAGAGCGGAGTGAGAGAGGTGGGAGAGAGAGAGAGAGAGAGAAAGAAAGAGAGAGAGGGAGTGAGAGAGATACAGCAGCAGGTACTCTTACCCCCTCTAGCGGGAGCGAGTGTCGAATACTCGTTCCGGTACAGGCCCGCGGATTGGTCAGTTGAAGGATCCAATCAACGCCTTCATAAAGTAAGTCGTGTCGTCGAGTTTTTTTTTGTTGTGTGTGTGTGTGTGTTCTTCGCGATCCAACCTCCGTGCGGGTCCTTAGCAAGTGAATCAATAGAGTGACTAATTGCTCCATAAACGCTCACAGCAATCCAACTCGAAGAGACTTTTTTTTTTACCCCCTCTCTCCCGTCCGTCTTCTTCGTACAACTCTTGAAGCAAGTTAGACGTCCGGTCGGTTGCATTGCAAAAAGGTCTGTCGTATAGCAGCATCCCCACGAGGACAGAAGACAAACTAAAAAGAACTTAGATAGTGTGACCGTTGTTACTTGCTAGCTTGGTCATTCTCTTCGGAAGATATTTATATATACCCACCGCAGACTCAACCATATACCATTTCGATGCCCTTTACAAGTGCCAGCTGCCAATTTCTTCTGACTCCTACCAATTAGCTATATCCCATCTTCTTTCGTTGGTGAAAAATGGATTGCCATTTGTGAAAGTTTTTAGGAAAAATGTATTGAATATTTGGTACCGACGTCGAAGATACAACTTTAAAGTGTTCTCAAAACTTTGTTTTGAATTCCATCGTCGTAATATCACTTCGGAGGAGAGAATATAAATCGTCATTGATAACAAAAAAGAAGAAGATATATTTCATGCAAAAGTGTAGAGGAGCATGCATTGAGATACTGTCTCATTAAAACTTCTGAAGACGTCGAGTTTGAAGGCATTTTGCAGACTAGGAGCTGTGTCTTACTTAAAGGTAGTTCTTCAAATCTGTGCTTGTAACTTTAAAATATTCACTTTGAAAGGGACATCGTAAAACCACCGATTCTTCATCGTGGCTCGTTTTGACCTTTTCCGATCTCCTCATCCTCCTCCTCCTCCTCCTCATCCCATGCTCAGAGACACGAAATCATTGATGAACCACCACCAAGACATGGATCGGATCGACATTCGCACGCTTTCGCTGCTCCGTGGGCCCCTGACCGAGAAAGGCGCACGGAAGCCCAAGTGCGCCCGGTGCCGAAACCACGGCATGATATCCTGGCTGAAGGGGCACAAGAGACACTGCAGGTTCAGGGACTGCAGGTGCGCCAAGTGCAACTTGATCGCTGAGCGGCAGCGAGTCATGGCGGCCCAGGTCGCGCTGAAGAGACAGCAAGCAGCCGAAGACGCCATCATCCTCGGTCTCAGGGCCTGCTCGCCTAGTGGGCCATACAACTATCTCCCTCAGGGTCCCATCTTTGGGGCTGCTCCTCCAGGCAGCGGTGACGGATGCAACGCCGACGAAGACGACGATGATGACGACGACGACATGGGCCAAACATGTGACTCACCCCTCGATGAAGTTGACATGCCGCCCTCCCCAGGTAAGAAACGTTCTCTTCGCCTTCTAAACATAAATGGATATGGCCTGAATTAGTGCTGCCCTAATCATGTTTCTTATTGACTAAACAAATATTATTCATAGTGCCGGAGAAATACTGATGAAAGATGTCGACGAGAAATATTTCTGAGGCATTCATTTCTCAAAGTTCGTTATTTTAATAGATTGCTACTGTTAACACGCTTAATGTATAATAATTATTGCACCAATTACCTGTAGTTAAATTTTTGTAATGTCAAGTTATCGGCACTAAATACGGACATCTTTATGGACCAAGTTTTATTACATTATTGTGTTGACGAGAACAATCTCAAAATTTACCAACTGGAATATATATTGTAAAGTAAATCTACCAATTATTTATGATGACGTTGGAACATTACTCTATTGATACTTAAGCATTAAAGGAACAGAGAAATTACGACAAACACATGAAATGAAAGAAAAAGTTGATAAGAAATGCCCAGGACTTGAAGCGATTAATGGTAACGTAAAACAGATACAAATCACTAAAAAAAATAGCTTTTAAAAGTCGACATAGTTGTTATACAGATTAGGTAGCCACGTAATATGATACATGTTATAAATATTGAAAAATAGTCAATATCACAATCTAAAACCATCAACAATGATCACGTAAAATTGCAGAATGGACGTTTCACCCAATATAATGTTGTTGTCGTCTTCATTGTGCTTGGTATTAGCGTGTGGTTGCAGAACAGATATTTTTACTCCACATCAGAGATAAACATTGTTTGCCATGTTTAAATTTGAATTTCCAAAAAAAACTTGATATTCAGCATAAAAAGGGGCCTTCATAGAATGCACTGAATGGGTAGTGCACAATTGTCTGTATTTGAATCATAACCGTTTAAATTCAATTAAACAACCATCGACCTTTTTTTATGGTAGGGTGGAAGTTGAGTGACTCCTGTTTAAACAACGTGTGTGTATAATGAGGGTACTATTGCAGAGAAATATAGAAAGAGAGGAAGAAAGGAAACAAATATTTTGGAAATAATTGGGATGCATAATTGTAACACTATTATCACTAAAGTATCAACACATTGTAATCGACAGTAGTGCACTTTACTACTGTTAGATGTTACTCCTAATATTGTTTGATTATAATAAACATGGTAAATACTTCTTTGAAAAATACACACGGGTATTATTTCACTTTATGCTGTCTATGTTGCTTGATAAACAGAGTAATAATTATCATAGCTATTTGGAATAGCAAGGGGGCATTCTTTTATGGTAAAATGTTAACTGTATAAATATTCCCCATTATGTTATTTCTCCTTTTTTCCATATTCATATACTTATGATCACCGTGAAGGAATACATTTTATACGGTAGAATATTATTCTACTTCAGCGAGAAATTATCAGAGATATTAATTTGCATTGGTACTCTTGATTTACAAATTAAACTTTATTAGGTAGGCGTTCGGAATCGGATATACCGGATAATTAGTGTCAAAAGTCCAAACTTTTGAATTAATTTAACTTTTATTGTAATCTGTAATGCTATTTCTGGCATTGCTATTAATCAACTTCATCAACATCAACATATTTTGACTATATTTGAATATGTTACAAGTTTAAAATAAAATAACAAATAGTTCAACACACCAAGAAGAACGTCTCATAACAGACAAAAAAAAGCATGTAGTTATTATTAATTGTTTTTAATTGTTTGAGTTTTGTTAATCTTAAAGAACTCAAACATCTGACCATGAAAATAATTCACTTTCTTTTCTCTCATTCCCCTTTTCCCCTTTCATTTACCCCAAAACATTACCGTATTGAGATATTACTAATTGTGACATAAGGAATCAAAATACTTTGCAAGTGAACAATTTAAAACTTTTAAGTTTGTCATTACCAAAAAAACACATAGTCTGTTGTGATATAACGTAATACTCCAAATATTCCAATCAGAATCTCATTTCTTTTTATAATATATTTTTGTTATGATATTGATGATACGCACTATCATACATGAATAAATCATTAACTTAATTAACTACGTGTGTATTTTAATATCAACATTAAACGATTTTTTTTATCAAGTATGTAAAGAGATACAGAGGGGAACGAACCATCCTTCTAGCAATCAAAGCCGGTATATTCAATAAATACTATACTTATGAGCTTGTAACTACAATAGAAAAATAGCATTTGAATTTTGGCTACACTTTGAACCACCTTTAAATTGGGAGCCCCCAGTTCGCTAAAATAAATTGAGGCAAAATTTCACTTAAATTGTGTAATGATGTAAAAGAGGATGTCATATGACACTCAACTCTGCAAGGATTTTTAAAACATATGTGTTAGAAGACGAATATTGATGAAAGAAAACAAAACTTGGGTTTTGTTTTGTACCCAGTAAAACATAAATTTCTTTTTTTTGTTCCTCAATATTCGTCTTCAAACACATTTATTCTGAAAATCCTCGTAGAAGTCAGTGTTAAATGACATCCTCTGTCCCTTCATTATACAATTGATGTGAATGTTTGCCATCAATTCTTTTGGGCTCCCAACACTTTAGAGAGGCTGTAATGTAAACAAATGTCATGCTTGCTTGTCATATACATGAATCTCCCCTTCCAAGATGTTGTAATAAAATTATTCCTCATGATATGTCCCTAAAGATATGTTACTAGTCCTTTAGACGTATTAAATTCAATTGTACCGGCTAATTCCCGCTTTGCGTATACGAAATTTAACTAAGGACTATACACGTCAAGAAAACGATTGTAAATAATTCATAAGTATTAACAAAGGAACACCAGAAATACGATGTTAGTTGGTTTGTTCCATTGATTTTGATAGTATGTAGATTTTAGTCATAAGCTAAATACCAGATTATAAATAANTGAGCGCTATGCAAGAACCCACTATTATTATTTATTATTTATTCCCGCTTTGCGTGTGCGAAATTTAACTAAGGACTATAAACGTCAAGGAAACGATTGTAAATAATTGATAAGTATTAACAAAGGAACACCAGAAATACGATGTTAGTTGGTTTGTTCCATTGATTTTGATAGTATGTAGATTTTAGTCATAAGCTAAATACCAGATTATAAATAATATTTGAGAGTTAGAATTTATAGGCCTACGTATATGAGCATTATCTACGTACTACTTTGGTGGGAACTTTGATTCACAACATTATCCTGCATGTTCATTTTTCTTATTCATACCTTTTATCAAAACTATAATACGCACAAGTTAATAATCTATATATTTGCTCCTTTTATACTTACATTTGTTGTCTTCTCATTGGTATTCAAATGAGGCTCTATATTTCCCGTATCTTTTTTAAATTATATTTAGTTATAATTAATTTAATTCAGATTAGAGCTTTATTTCAATATTCACCATAAACCAACAACGCAAGAAATATTTAGGCATTTGATTGATTAATTACAGTTGTACGTATGCTTTCTTAGCAGTAAAAAACAGCAGTAAAAAACAGCAGTAAAACAATCAGCAAACAAACATTTAGGTACAGATAAAACATATAATTATAATCACATCCTCACTCCATGGAATTAGTCAACTATTTTTCTTTGCTTTTAAAGGCATCGTTTAAGAATGTTAAATGTGATTTGTATGGCCCTTCGTGTTATCAGTGTCTGTGATATGGTTTAATATTGAAGCCCTAAAAAAAATTGCGCTTCAAAATGATCATGAAGTGCCTCAAAAAAGTAAAAAATCTTTGAATGAAAATCTTTGACCAAAATGATATGAAAAGAACAAAGAGTTCTTTAAACAATATTTGTAATGTAGTTGATTGAACCGAATCAATATTTGATTCTTTTTAAAAGTTTTAGAAAAATATACTTTGAATATCATTGAGAAGGGACTTCAAATGTCAATAAAACCTTTTTAGATTAAAATGACCGTTTTACAGAAATGAAACTTTGACAGCCAACAAACCATGCGAACCACATTGATACCTTTGAGATTTGTATTTCTTTTTAACTTTGAATCTAGAAAAGAACAAATACCGTTTTAATACATTTGTATTTGCACACTTTTGATGGACAAGTTCAGTTGATAACCTTTCTTAAACCACAACACAGATTACACCTCTCATTTACATTCATCATGATTTACCAGGGGTGGGTTTTTTGAATGGGAGAGAAGTGGATGAGAAATTGGAAGCGTGCAGTAGAGATTCAGCTTTGTTCTACATTTGGAAGTATGGATAAACCTAAAACATTACCTTTATCATGAAATCAATTAAAGCATTTGAAAGTGTCTTCTTGGTAGCTGACATGTTTTTCTTCACTTTTAAAATCTTTGTTATACTATCTTATGCTTCAGAGTTTATCAGTTCATGGGCGATGAGGGGGATGGGGATGAGGAGAAAGAGGACAAGGGGGAAGGAGAAGTAGGAGAAGGGGAAGGGGGAGAAGAAAGACGAGTAAAAAGGTGAACGGGGAGGGGATACGCGTATGGATGTGGTATCTTGATAGCCTAAACTTAAGATATTATTTTTTCGTTTGTTCTTTTATACATGTGAAAGTGTGTTCTTGGAAACTGAATTTTGTTTCCTCTTTTCATTTTATCATATTTCATATACATAGTATGCTTCGGATTTTATCAATTAATGAGCGTAGGGGAGGAGGTGAGTAGGGCAAGGAGGGAAGGGGTGTATGGAGGGCACGTGTATGGGTGTGGTATCTTGATTGTACTCTTTCTTAACGGTCAAGGTGAAACAGCTCGTGCCCCGTTAACACCCACGGACGTGGGTGCCGATATTGGTAATGATTGTGGTCAGTGGCCAGCAGTCTGTCCAATACACTTGACCATGAAAGGTACCCGTGGTATCACATTTCTTTCTGTCTTCCTTCCCCTGCGGTGGTATGGCCGTCCCCAAAGGGGTTGAAAGGGGGATGGGGAGAGGGGCTTGTCCGTCCGTCGTCTCGCTAATGCCACTTGGATAATCCGCAATTAACATGCAAAGCTCCGAATGAGTGACCATTAAAACAAGGTGTTCGGACATTCGAAAGTGCCTTTCCGTCACGCCCATGGTCACCACCTTCCTGACCACATCGCCATTATCTTAACCCGTCCAACCCCCTCTGAAGAGTCTTAAAATGTGCTTAAACCGTTTCCAGCTAGGCGCTTCGCGCACTCGCATTGTCCACTCATTAGCAGATTAGCATCGCGGTATTGAGAGGGTTAAGGGGGTTACGAATCGTCTGCACTTGTTGACACGCGCGTTTCACCGTGAAAACCTTTTAAGCCATCAGAAATTATCTCGCAGACGGGGTTTGGATCGGGGAGGGGTAAAGATATGAGACGATACACGCTTCATGTTAACGGGTTCAAGAGACTGTGTCTGTATAATGTCTGAGGGTCGCTACCGTGGTTCCTGCAAAACACACTTAACACCTTTTCTGAAATTCAGTACGGTAGTGACGTCACTGAGCGGAACATCCACTACTGCCGATACAAAGTTTTTAGGGGGTCAATGTCTCCCTCAACGTCAGGAGTATGACGAGAGCCTATCATTGATGATAAACAAAAGTATTGATTATCTAATTCAATTTGTATACCATGTCAAACTAATATCGTGTCTATTCCTTTCGATAAGGAAAAAAATAATAATGACCATATTCTAATTTTGATTCCTAATTTTGACAGAATATATATTATTACATTCTGCCTCGAATAAAAAGGAGAAAATTATTTTTGTTCTCTTCAAAATTATAATAATGTGTCATGATGATCCTTTTCAAGATTTTTTTTTCTTGCATATTTTTATTTTTGTATGACGAATCACTGTATATTACCCTTTTCCAGACACCTTGAAAGATTGAAGGAATGCAATTAATGAAAATATAGTATGACAAAAACAATAATAAAGCTGCCACTGTATTGATATAAAAGAAGATATTTATACATGTATATCTGAATCAAAATGTTTAAACGGCAATTTGAAAGGGAAAACATTCTCTTTATACATACAAAAATCCATATTTGGAGATCAAACGGGAGTAAACACATTTTTTCGTCAAATATTTTACCTCTTTTGACCATGGTTCATTTCTTCTCTTTACATTTTGCTCGAATCCATTTTGCTATGTCACCAATTATACAAACATTTCCTTCTGAGCGTATAGTTGACGTGAATAATGACGTTCGTCTGCAAATCCACGTCAGATTTGTCGACTAAGAAAATAAATACCGATTCTTCAGTATTTACCTCGCTTAGAACTTGACACTTTTAACACAAAAACGAAACAACATGGGAAGTGATATTTTACCTGCCGATTTTCGCTGGCCAAATAACGGCTTTTATAACGGGGGTGAATGTTTCCGCGCCCAATTCTTGCCGCTCGCTGTGTTTATTTCACAAGGATTTGTGGCAGATTTGGGAACCGCGGGAAACGATTGGGTCGTCTGTCTAGCTCAAAAGTGCATTTACACCTTGGACGATGAGGCGGTACCGTGTCTCATCGCTGGTGGGAATGATGAAAAATAAAGTACG
>BEXV01001653.1:49106-85519 GCA_003118195.1 Hemicentrotus pulcherrimus
ATCTTTTAATTATGATACAAACTAATGGATTTTCTCATGATGAGGACAAGAGAGAGTAATTCATTTTAGAAAAAAAAACCGAGGGGCAAACAATTAAAACAAATATTTTCTCATTATTCCGTTATACCCTCTTATGAAATTTCGTCCTTTAAAATCCCTACCCATAGCATCTACTTATTTTAATCCTCCAGGGTCTGTCTCCCTCCTCATTGCCTCCTCCTCTTCTTTTTCTTCTTCTTCCTCCTCTTCCTCCTCTTCCCCCTCCCCACCCCCTCCTCCTCCTCAAGTTTTGGGCCTCTTAACACAAAGCTTACTAATATTCGTACGATTGATTTTTGTGCAATCAAACGCAAAAAAATATCCTACGATCAATTGCTAAGCTTTGTGTTATATCAAAGAGGCCTCAATTTCGCTTATTATGACGTCTCTCTTTGCCTCATCTAATTAATACGTCATTGTGCCCATCTCGCGTTATCTTCCAGTCTCTCTACACTCTCGTATCAAGAAGGCCTTTAAACACATCTCAATGTAGATGACTCCGCGCATCACCCCCCCCCCTCTCTCTCACTCTCTGCCAAAAACATGAAGAAAAATAAAACAAAACAATAACAAAGCTCCTTTGCTTATTACCCCAATGCTGTTAAGAGGTGACTTTCCTGAAAGTCATTTTTTATACAAAAAAAATTGTATTAAAAAACATTTCATTTGTTATATAATCATATTCCAAGTACTTTCTATTTTGATAAAGAGTTGACTCCCCTGAAAGTCTCATTGTATAATCTTTGGATCAAACATGATTAATACTTCTATATAATCATATTCCGAGTACGTTCTATTTCGATTAATGTGGCAGGGTTAATCGTTTTATTTTAAATTCAAAATTACCTAAAATGGGGAGGGAGGGAGGGGGCTCAGATTAAATAGGAATACCATAAATTCTTAAACAGTACGACTGTGGTACTAAATCATTTCAAACAAATATTATCTCTTACGAAAATATCATATTTATATCAATATGCAGAGGTTGAAAAGAATGTATTCTCCCGTTATAACGAGGGATGTATTTAATTCGGATTGCCGCTAGAATATCCACGGCATGATATTTTTTTCGAAACGAAAATGTAAATTACCTTTCAATCACTACATGACTTGCAGGCAATTCGGTTCGATTCGATAAAGCGAGAGAGGAGCCAATTATTTAATAATTTCTGAGCATTTTGTAAAAATATCACCGCGAAAACTAGTTCCATATAGCTACAGGAAATGTTAGGAGGAATGTTGACATGTTAAACAGAGAATTGGTATAATTCATCGTCCCTCAAATAACCATCAAGATCACGGCCACCCTCTCTACCATAGAAAAAAATAAACGTGCACTTTGCAAACATGGATTTTGAGAGTTCTAGTTTTCTTATGAGATGTATACTTAATCAAAACATACCACGTTGTATTGTGTGCTAAATAATAAAGCTTTCACAGTCGTGCACTGAAAATATATTCAATCTTTAATAAACAGTAAATCTTATGAGATATATACTTTATCAAAACATACCATTTTTGTATTGTGTAGACGTGCACTAGAAATATATCAAATCTTTAATCAACAGTAAATCTTGGACAAAAAAGAAGAAAAATCAATAATAGTGAACTATACTGTTTTGTGACGAAACGTCAATCATAATTTTTTGCCTGATATCCTAACATTCACTCGAATAATCCCGGTGCGCCTTGTATATGTATCAACTTATCACTGTCCAAGCTTGGCGGGAGGGATAAGAAGGGGGAAAGCAAAAGAATTGAACTCAATAAGCCCTCGCTCTGAAAAGGTTTCCAAGTCGATGATTATAACAAAATGAAGACAAAAAATTGACATGTATTTTGTAAGCGTTCAACAATGCAAGAATAGGCCACCTAAGGGACAGCATAAGGATAACAAACGTTCGTTTCCCACGCCCGAACCCCTAACAAAAATGTCTCTCATGGCGGCTACGTTCGTTGTATCGCATTTCTACACGTGCACGAATGTCCTTTGGAGCGGCACGGCAGGGCACACGCACGCCTGCCGCGCCGGCGATGTTACACCCAAACTCCCCGCCTCCTCATCTGTAAAGCAGAATCAATTACACGGGCTTTTGCCTATTGAAGGGGGTGTGCTCCAAATTTACACGGTGTTGTCATATTTCCTACATTCGAGTTCGTTTTATTATATATTTTGTCATCCCAAGCATTGCCGGTTATAAAGAGAGTTTGTTTTGTCAATCATTGAGAAATTTAGTTACAATAAAACATAGAATCATAGAAATACATGCAGAAATGTCTCACTATAGTACTTGTTTTATAGCCTTTTTGTTTTCATTAAATCGAGATCACAAACAACTTGAAAACATTAATACAAACTTTTTAAAAATTAGCTATCACTTTAAGGATTACATATAGACCTAACCAATTTTTGCGATCGAGCTTTATTTTCCCAAGTGGTTTGATGTAAACCTTGTGCAATCTTAATCAAATATACCAAGAATAATTATAGTGACTCAATATTTCAGTGTATATACAATTTTTGACCGTGTATAATATTCTTATTTTTTTAGCCTTATTTCTTTCTTCAAAACTTCTTTTCACGAAATTGTATCACCATGATCAATTTATTTTATCTTTTTTTAATCTTTTATCAATAACGAATCAAGGTCTTGATTTGGGTATTCACTATTTATGTAAACGCCTCTAAGTTTTAGTTTTAGAACGCTGTATTTTTATTTTTTTTTATTTCAAATGTTATCAATATAGTCTATCTGATCATACAGTGTTACTTTGGTAAGGATAAGTACACGAGGTTTTCTTAGATTTAACACCCTGTCCGTCACCCTGTACGAGATCTTCGATTTTCCAAGATCTAAAACATTATACTTTATAATTCATTATTTAAAATTGAGCCTTTGTATTCAATCTGCCAAGTTCTTTGTTTGACCACAGCACCAGAACACACAACACATGCATATACGAGGCGACAAGGGGGGGGGGGGGCTGCAGCCCCAAATAATTGTTGAATAAGCTACATTTGACAACCTTCTCCTCATATTGGAGCAGTGTGGTAGTCTATATGTATTAAAAAAAAAAAAACTTGTCTAGTGTAGTTTTGTCAGGAACATGCATTTCACTTAGTTCACTCACAAAATTTAGAAACGGGGAAGGTTGATAAACATTCATGTAATTTACATCATTCTTCTAGTAAATTGTGTCTGTATGGTCAGGAATCAACCCATGAAATTAAATCAAATTCCAATCTATCGAACTGGAATCAACAATTCTTGATTGTCCTTTGATACAGAAGTACATACCAAAACAACAACAACAACAACAAAAATTTGTATGCGTATAATTTATCGAAATAGCTAACAAAGAAGCCATTGGAAATAATCAATTATGCAAATAATCGATATACCATTTCAGAATGAGAAGCTAGTACAAATACATTAAGGCGAATTCCTCAAATATACTGTGAATCAATATACCATTACAAAATGATAGGCAAATATACAATTTGAGATTGTCTAATACTTACTATATAGTAATAACAAAAGAATAATCAAAATATCGAAAGTAAAAAATGGGGGCGGGGTAGGGTAGGGGAATGGCGTCGGGACATTAAAAAGTGCCGTTAACCCTGGACATGGTTTAAACCGGAGGACGAGGTAAACACATTCTGACTTTTTGTTTTCTAAAATCCCTTGACAAGTCATCGACAGTATCCGCGCGTGACTCAACTGTTAATTCCATTCCAAAAATGTGTGACTGAAAAGTGCACTCGTTGACCTATTCCAAATGAAAATAATCATCGACCTGAGATGATGATGTCTTCAAAAAGGTTTCAAAAATTGATCGTAAATCTTCATCAATTCTAATATTGACTGTTTCATTCATTTATTCATTTGAATTACATCCGCCAATATGATGATTAAAAAACGTTCAAAGGGGGGCAGTCCTTTGACCATTGTACCCACTATATACTTAGGTTAAGCTTTTGCCCGTATATTGAATATTCAAAAGATGGAACTTTTAAATATGGTTAGCTTCAGCGTGTATTTACTTACATGTATATTGAGTGATTTCAAGTTTGGTGTTTAAGGCTGGTGTTAGTGTTTAATAAACACTAACACCAGCCTAAACACCGAAATGGAAATCAGCTGGTGTTAAGGCTTTGACCTCTGAATATCGTCAACTTCCGGGAGCTAGTGTTATCGATTTTGCAAAATTGTCGTCTGCTGAACCGACCNATACTTAGGTAAGCTTTTGCCCGTATATTGAATATTCAAAAGATGGAACTTTTAAATATGGTTAGCTTCAGCCTGTATTTACTTACATGTACTTACATGTATATTGTGTAATTTCCACGTTATATATATATATAAAAAAATTACATTTAATAATACCTTTAGTTTAGGAAACCATTCATTATTACCTCAATGACCTAATATTTATATGTATTGTTACTAGTTTCTTGTAGACTTAACACACGCACAGTAGCGTTTAAAAGGGCGGGTTGTTGAATAAATGCATAAGGGTCTTTGGGAGGCGCCCTATGCATGTGCTTTGAAGGGGCTTAGGGAGCTAGTGCGTTTACGCGTGGGGTTCTTACGGGGACTGTGGGGAGGGGCACATCGGATGGCGTTTTATCCCCACGTCTGCCACCAAAGAGTCCTCGTGTTGAGCTGACTCACGTACCCTTCGGCTAGAATTGGGCTGGAAACCGGCGGGATGGGGCGGCAAATAGTCATCAAGAGGTTATGGAGTGAGATGAGTCGGGGCGGACGAGTCAAGCACGTCCCATGATACCCCATCACCTCAGAATCGCCCCTAGCAACGATGATGAGGATGATGGTGATAAAGGAGATGAAGATGGGGGAGGGAGAACATGGTCTTAGGCTGTTATTAGACACATTAGAGAGACAATGGCCGATACGTTTCGATCAGTTAGATGTAGCCCAAGGAAAGTCTTAATATGGATCACGTAAAATAAGTTAATGATGATGAAGATGATGATGATGATGATGATGATGATGATAGAAGAGGAAATAAAATGTCTATCATTAGACACAGTAGTAGGACTATGGCTTATACGTTTATAGCGATTAGCTATACTTTTAAGTAGAGTCTTAAACTGGATCACTTAAAATAAGTTAATGATGATGATGATAAAGGCGAAAAACGAAATGTTTTGGCTATCATTGGACACACTAGACGGACAACGGTTCATAAGAGTTTGTTAGCTAAATGTAACTTAAATGAAAGTCTCTAATTTGCACTTAACAAGCTAAAGCTCATCTGCTTTAGTTGTCCTAGTTTCGTTGTGATATAGAAGGTATGTATACATAGTACAGTTTTCAGGATTCCATGTATGAGATGTGAAACATCTTGTGTTAGTATGATTATAATTTATATTACATATTTCTTTTGTTCCACATTATGAAATGATACACAAAATAGATATCAATCGCAATGATGTACATAAGATATAGGAGACTGCAAACTTGCAATTGATTTGCATAATTATAAGATAAGATCCAGTTGCGATTAACCAGTCTCACCTAAAAGAAATCAAGAAAGAAATGCCTTCCAAAGTCGAGAATAATAAATCTGGCAATGCACCTCCCGCGCTTGATGTAGTGATATAAGATAGATAGCGCCAATTAATACTGACTATCGAGAATTGGAATATGGTGATTATAAAAGAAGATAGCAAGACCCAAATTTCCATATCAAAAGAAGAAAAAATGAAAGATAAACTAAATTTGAACAAGAAGAGGTTACATCGTTTACGGTCAAACGACATCGACCAAAATATACTCTCAATGACTTTCAAGGCTCGCATTATACAGGAGCAACACTAATATAGCAGCGCTTCAGAGTTGCTTTAAGAGGAAACAGCAACAAAAATTCCTTCCGTTAGAAAATACTCCAACAGGCACTCGAGCAATTTCTCCAAATTCATCAGTGCGGTTTCTACTGTATAAAATATGGATTTTTGTGTGCAAGATACATTATTGCAACTTGCGTGTCTTTCCTCAGCGCTGGGAGGGAAAACAACAGTGCGTTTCGGAGCGCTTCTCCTCGAAGACGAGGGAAAAGATTTTAATATTCGGAAAGCGTCGTCGAGGTCTAGTTTCAACTTGACATGTCTTATTGGTTGCGCAGAAGTTTGGTCACACACCAGTTGAGAGAGATACAGTTTCATCTTAAAAAGCGCGCCAAAATGACGACAAGTGGGATTAGAAATTCAGCATGCAGACGATCACCGGGTACTCTGTAGTCTGCTGACGCACAACCCTATTTTCTGTACATGTTGATAGGGCATGATATGTAGATCAAGGTGAGGTACATTCTGTATCCCAGGAGTGCACATCCTGGTCAGGTTGTAAGACATGGATGCTTCGGAGACTACCGCATGCTCTCCTCTGCATGTTATGAAATTAATTGAATTCCTACATTTAACGCTGGATCAAGTAATACACAGATAACAATATACTAACATGAACCTAGCCCTAGCCTAAAACCTAGTCCTAACCCAACTTCAAACCCAATCGTAATTCCAGCCATACCTTTGACTAAACGTAGGCCTAATGCACCCTGGACAGAAACCCCAATGTATCCTAGACATCTCGGGCAATAACCTACGAGGACCAGACCAAGTAGACCCGTCACCGGACAACCAGCCCTCAAGGCACCTATATACCCAAATGCAATAATTGTTTAATGCATGTCTTTGAATATCGAGTGGGTAGTATGCCCAGGAAGTGTGTAATGGCGTAGGACCAATATGAAATAAAATATCAACACAAGAGCACATACTATTATATCTTTAAATATCTTGTACAGCAAAACCCACAGAAACCCTAAAATAAATTTCTGACGGTAGACATTATAGTTCACAGTGGTGGAATCAATAAAAGAAGCCACGGTGTTAATTTGTGTGGTTTTAGATGAAAAGTAGATTAGATTAAGAACCAAATATTTAAAAGCACTTTGGTGAAGTCGCTACTCATGGACACGGTAAAAATGATAAGACGTTGATAGGAATCGACAAAAGGGTAATGTATTTGGGTATATCACAGCAGTATGTTTTATCTGATTAAGGCAATTCTATTGCCAATCTATCACCGAGATCGTCACTATGTACATGATACAATTTTTCCTATCCGACGCATCATCCATAATCACCATCCCTTCGCTGTATGCATAACGACCAATCCTCAAGGAGACACGGTATGCACGGTAAGGACCACAATTATACGAGAGCTTCCCTCACTAAGTAGTAAGATGATAGTGCTCTTGAGGGGATGATACAACCTGGCTTGTGAGAGATTCTTAAAGATCTTATAATGAAGCAAACCCGAAACCTTGTTTCCAAGTCAACAATCGTTGGTTATCATTCGATACCGTGCATTTGAATCGGTTGTTTGCGGCAACAAGACAGACCATTCGCACTTATAGCGGGGTAGTTTTGAAAACGTATTTTTATGAGCGAATCCGCTTTAAAAAATATCAATTATTAAGAAAACAATCGCAACTACTTTAAAACAATAACCTCAGGCAATTTTAGAAATCTTGTACGTCACTTATTGAAATATGCAAACATGATAATGACGTATAAAGTAATCGATACATGATTATTTTGTTGAATGTACAATTTGCCCAGGAGTTGATATTTTTCGAAAATACGTGCGATCGTGTTGAAGGACACCCAATAAACTGATTGTTTGTGTTTGTGCTTGTGTTACTGTCCATAAATCAGTTTTTGATGATGTACAAGATTGGTTTTGCAAGTTAAAAATTGAAGTGATTTGAGGGACAAGTTGCGCCTTAATGTGATCGGATGTTCTCTCGTCACCCTGATAGTCGAATGCCGTGTGACAGGGATGGCTAGATGTACAGGGATGCAGAAAGAGTGAAACAGAGGAGGTNAAGGCGTGGAAGATGGAAAAAAGAACCAGAGGGAGGGATGAGGAATAAGGGAAGGTTAGAGGTGTAAGGAATGGAGAAGATATGGGGATCTGGTGGGAGAGGTTGTTTTTGAGGAGACAAATTAATGATAAACAAATAAAAAAGAAAGAGAGAGGAAGAGAGAGAGAGAAAGAAAGAGAAAAATAAAATAAATAAACAACAGAGACAACACAAAAAATGGAGGGAGCACCGATCAAGTTGTTCCAAAAAAGTTATCACCATCATTCATTGCAACAACAAACATAATATTATATAAATTACTTCAATAACTCGTGATTATTATATTTCAGTAAAATTAATTTTCGGTATAATTTCAAAGAATAATTTCACCATTTGATCACAAAGCTGATTTGACTTCAAGCTTCAGATACATTTGTAAATACGTTAACTGAAATATAGAAATAGTGTATTTGAAAGAAGACAAAGGTAGAAACCGATGGAAACGTAATAAATCTCGAGTCTTCAAAATGGACAGAAAAGTGGATGCCGATGCATGACGATTCGGGATATTGGCACGTGCAAGAGTTCTCTGGGAGGAGGAAAAAAGTTGAAAAAGAGCAATCTTGGAGCATTAGAGTTGTTGCCTTTCTTTGATGCCTTTTGTCGCGTTGTTTCACTTTCAACGATTCAGTTTCACTTTAGATTGAATGTGAAGATTGGGGTAAATGTAATGGAATACTCGCCAAAAATATCAAACGGCACTCGAGCACGAATCCAGCTTTCTAAAAAAGAAAGAAGAGCTCGGAGCGGATGCGGATTCCGATCTGCTATTTTATCACATTTTGAAGTCTAACAAACCTGCAGTTTTCGATGTACTCGAGCACGTACGTAGTCAGCCATTAGGAGAAATGAAAGTTAAGGCAAAGACAAATTAAGATCGGGCATATTTTTTTTTCTTCTGTTCGACTGTTCCATCGCTGCGTCGTTTTGCCCAAGCTATGAATAAGATTGACGGAGCTAGCAAAGCGATGGATGGAGGGCTAAGAGTGAGAGGGTGCACTCGATACTCTGCTAAAGATGTTACCCGGAGCTTAGTGTGGGTAAGCGTTACCCTCATCCTAGGAATCCGATCCGCTGATCGCTGGCAATTCTCAGCTCCGAAATGTTTCCAAAGTGGTTCATATTATACGAAGAGAGACAAGCGGAAGAGAGGGAGAGGGAGAGAGAGAAGAGAGAGAGATATATAGAGCTTTCGACAACCAAATCGCCTCGAAAAATGTGATATAAGTATATCATATCGAAGACATTTCCTCCGGTCTTGTAGGAGAAGTTGGTGGTATTGATGATGAAGATGGAGAAGAAGATGATGGATGATGATGATGATGATGATGGTGGTGGTGGTGGCAATGGTGTGGATGTTCCGATTGTGTTCGAGTTGTAGTTTCGAATTGACTTACAGGAAGTGGGTCGGAAAAGTGGCGATGTTGTTTCGCGTGCAATTGGCTAACATTTTGAGCTGAAGTATCTCCGTCGTTTTGTTTCGTCTCATCGCGGATGTCGTTTCAAGAGATGACAATATTTTTCTCCCATGAATACTGAAGACATCTAATAATGTCTCGCTGTTGGTTTTGTTACTCAACCTCCCCGTTAGATCTCCATCGGCCAAGATGGTTTGTGAACGCCAGTTGAAGCGTTGAAGTGTCTCCCGTATCATTAACAGTTTTATTGTTTTCTCCGTTTCATGATATCGTTGGAGAGCATATACTCGTCCTAGTTCGAGTGATATACGAGTATCTCTTCCATACCTCGTCAGATGAATACGATCATTTTATGAAGAAAAATTCCATAAAGCCAAGCATTGGAATTCTGTAATGCTATTTTGAAACAAATACCAACACCTTGCTCTTTTCCTTTAAAAAAAATCTATCAAAATTTGATGTGGTGATGCCTGTTGTGTGCAGAGGATTTTATAGAGAGTAAAGCGGATGAAAATTGTTTAGAAAGAGGGAAGCAGAATAATACATAATGAGAGAGAGAGAGAGAGAGAGAAAGTGAGAGAGAGAGAGAGAGAGAGAGAAAGAAGAAAAAAAAAGAGAAGGAGAGGGGCATATTTTTTAAAGTTGATGAATATAAGATTTCGTCATTAAACATGTTAGATACATTTTGCCAACCTGTAACATTACATCTCTTGTCTTATCGAAAGATTTCGGTTGAGCAGCCCGAAAACTGAAAAAAAGAAAAAAAAAAATGGCTACGTGAAGAGATCTATCAATTAGCGCTCTATTATGCCATTGAACAATCATTTTCTCTGGGGATTTGTTTTTAGTATATGACTGCGTGTCTCATGACAATCAGACATGACGAATCAGAAATCATCCTAGTTTGACACGATTTTCCATATTTGCCGAGACGTGGACTAAAGTCACGTTCACATGCTAAGACGCAGCACGGTGTAAGCTGAAAATCATCTTGTAATGAACCAACACCGTTTTCCTTTATTAAGAACAAATCACCATGTACACAAAGAAGAGAACCAAAACCGAAATGATATTTTATGCCCAATTGATTCCTCATTTGCATTTCCAACCATTTACTTCAAAATGACACGGCCCTTTCCTCCCTTTCTTCCCGTCTCTCTCCTCGCTGAATGCACGATCCGTTTTGGGTCGGTTTTGTTAAGACCTCAAACAAAGCCAATATTAGTTTTGGAAAAGAATGGTTCGCAATTGGGGTGTTACCCAGTCCCGACTGTTTGCTTAAGTTAGTTCTAACAATTCCACTTAAAAGAAACGACAGTGTGTCGAGCATGTATATACACACGAGCGCCTCCTTGAGTAGATAATTCGCCAAAAGAGAGAAAGAGACGGAGAGAGAGAAAGAGAGAGAAGAGAAGCAAAAAAGCAGACGATAATTTTGTGTGTGTTTCTTTCTTTCAGGTTACGCGCCAAAACAAACTGGCAGTGTTTAAAAGGTGTAGCACGCCTGGTCAAATGACGATCAAAAGAGCATGTTCGTTTGTGTGTTTTTAAGCCCCAACTTGTTGAAATATCAGGGACTAAATATGCCAATTTGTGTGGCATGTCAGTCTTGAGGTATGGTTTCACCAGTTGAGGCTCGTAATGAAGTGAGTAAATTGCTCAAATCTCACGCAACAATCGCCTCTCGTGCAAACAAAAGTTTGAGATCGTCGCTTAACATAGCAACAAAACAATACAATTAGGATTAGGACTTTTAAAGATACCTATCATGAGAGCGTATAGTGCAAACGTCGTTGTAAGGCGATATATCGTCTGCACATATTTGATGTCAAATCTCACCTACAAAAACACTGCTTCGATATTTTTTCTTCGTTCCACCTTACTTTTAGTATTTTGTCCTGCAACCCCGTTTCAAGGACAGAATCTCGAAAGGTAAATCAAATATCAAATAAAGCTAGACTGATATTAGTAATTGCTATATTAGGAGTGTGCCTTTCATAGGGAGGAAAGGTGTAGCATACATGAATGTTTGCTGCATATCAACACATTTTTATCCAATCATGGCTATTTTCATAAAATGGTCTTGTAGCAGAGGAACAAAGCAGAGTAGTAGTTCTTGATTAAATATAGGGCCAAAAACATTCATGTCCAAGGACTAAATTGAAGTTTAATGAGTTTCGTATTTGTTCCATGCGTCCATCACAGTTATTGGCGTTTATATGTACAAAAAGTAGACAAAACAAAAGACTAGAAGCATGAAAAACATATACAGCCCAGTCATAGTCGAAGACATATTGGCATGTATCAATTATTCCATGAGTATGATATTCAACATGTTAACTCATAATTATAAATCAATGATATTAGTTATTACTTATACATTTTTAGCCTGCCCTTCTGCGCTGAAGATTATCGTAGATACATAACATTCGTGTATGAATGTTCTGTTATAACTTGTATTAGCCCTCATGACAACATATGAAGGGCTCATTCGAAACTGACTTCATTATATAAATCTCATTGATTTTCTAAGCAGTAATATGGATAGACTTACCTAGAGCAATAAACTTATGTTGTGAGAATTGCTTGAGAAGTTAATTTACCTTTGGTTTTCCCGATAAAGTTTTTTTGTGGCGAATCTAGATATGAATGGTCCCGCAGAGTATCTTTCACCCTGAGAGGACCCCGTGAAGCAACAGAAAGGAAATCAGTGGTTGATAATACAGTAGTTTACTCATTTCTGTTCTAAATAAAAGCATGTACTTTCAGGCGGGTTCATTTAAACCATGAGGTTGAAACTCGAACGTTTTGCGATCAATGTCTAAAGATTTTCGTGTTCACTCATACTGCGCGTACGGGCTAAGGCATCGCCGTCTCGCTATGCGTCCCATAAGAGTGCAACCGTGAGCAATGTGATTTGTTGTCACCTTTAAATGCATTTCAAAGGATAATCGCTTACTTTATTACAAATGAAATAAGAATGATGAAAACTCAGTGTGATGATAACAGAGAATTTCGTAGAAACGATGTAGGTATTACGCTAAAACTGTTATGCATTACATAATCTAATTGTCCGATGTTTAAAGTTCCAGACCTGTAACTCTCCGAGTTCTGTATAATCCTGATCAATATTTAAGTGATAAATGAGGATCGAAACAATTGTTTGCCTTGATATCTGAAAGTGGTCCTAGCAGATAGCGTATTCACTATACTGATGTTCCAAATTAGTTTTGTTCCGAAGTTGTAACAGCGTATGAGACCGGGGCCCTTAATCTGTACCTAGAGTTGGGCCAACGGCCAACTCCGTTTCAGTTGGACACGACATGGTTTTAATAGTGGTGGCCCATGCAACAAAGCAACTTTCGCCACTCTGTTTCCGTCTGCAACCGAGTTGACCAAACTATGTGCAGGATTGCTCTGGTTTAAACACTTTGTCAGCATCAGTTTAGAAACATAAAATAATACAAAATACCTCCTGCTATATCATAGTAAGAAGGTTCTTAATGTTACCATTTTTAGACATGCAGAATTGCCCTCTCAGCTAAAATAATTGATCGGCCAATTGGCCACGTATCATCAGTGATAAAGCACATTTAAATAAATATCAACAAAAAAATTAAATGTAGAAAGATTAGGAGTATTAAAATTGAAAGGACTTTAACCTGATATTTGCATGATAGGCTAGGAATTTTTATTGTACGGTTCTCATAGCACGTGAGATTATCTTAACATAACGTTAAAGGTAAAGACCAGTATTGGAAACGCCCCAATTTCCAAAAATGAAATGTAAGCTCTCATTACCAAACATGTGAAAGAATATATTTTGACTAATACATGATGATAAACAAAATTGCCGGGAAACCGCCTACTAATTCATATATTTGGTAAATTTGTTTCTCTTATGGTCTGTGAGAAATATAGGGTAGTCCCATATACATCTTTCGGTGTATAGTGCTTGTAACTTTACGAAGAATGGGCCAAAATTCTGATCATCTTGATGATTCCAGAACCTTGCAGATGCTCGATGCTAGATGATCAACCTTTTCTGATCGATTCCACAACGTTTCTTTCACAATGCAATCGCATGACCATAACTGGTCTTTACCTTTAACTATGAACAATTGAAACTAACATGTTAAGGAGCAAACTGGTAGAGGTATCACTCTAGATATGCTTTTACTCCCAGCGACAACGTGGCAGCAGCCATGCAGGAATTGTACGATGCACGGTGTTTCTCATGACTTCTTGATAGTTTAGACAGGCATCTACTCTCCATTTGTCATCGGGTCTATAGCAATCGTTTAGCCGGGTATTAACAACCTAGCCATCCTGCCCTGACCCTACAATGAACGATCGATTGTTTACCCTATCTGGGAAAATAAACATTAGCTTCCAACTGCAACATGGCCACAAAATGAAAGAAATGTCGACCAAAAGAAAAAAAAGCCATCCCGACACCCTTTTTCGAGCTACTCTTCATCTTTGTACGATCATTGATTCCCCCATCCCTAACAAATGCCGTTGATGGCTTTATCCAAATTTGTTCAGATTGGTAGCAATTCTGTTGTTAGAGCGTAATGCACTTCGGTCCATTGATTATGCTCTTTCAGATTTCCTTTGGCAAACCATGTATTCTCGGTGCGAATCGATACAACAAATAGTTCATAAGTAACATGTGTGCCTGTATATAGAGACCAAATAGTAACGAGTAAATATGACACTTTTGAACATCATCGATCTTAATACGACATGTTTCACAACTTGTCTCCTCCTGTGCCTTCTGTCTTTGGTAAATAGATTATCGATCAAATTTGAAGTGAAGCAGCTAATTACACACAACCTAGGTCCCACGAGGGGATCTAAAAGCGATTTTAAAAGATGTCTTAATTGAGTAATTGTAATTTTCTCTTTGGTCTACATTAACGGCGACATAGTTCTGTGTTTGTTTTAGAAGGCTCGTATTAAAGTGGGTGCTTTATCATAACTAACGTGCACCTAAACATTTACCAACGGCCTTACACCCATTAACGATATTATGAAGAAGTTGTACGACTCGTTTCGTCTCTTTGATATTTGACATCTATGGTTTGCTATTTATGGACATGAGGTTTTTTCAATTCCATTCATGTGTTGTGAATGATCAAACCACTGACGAAGCATGCTAGCCAAAAAGGCAGGCTATTTTTCTTAATTATTTTCATACTGCACCGGAATGAAAAGTTTGATTTATCTTGTTCCTTGTGTGTATATGTTTTTCTTCTATGCGATCATCCTGTTTATACATTATACGACGTTGTAACCCTTGTTATATATATTTTTTTCATTTTGATTTATCTACAGAACGCGAGACGACAGAGGCGCTGAAGGAATTAAAGGAAGACATCGAGCGTGAGTCTCCTACAACAAGTGTCCCAGAGCCGCCAAAGAAGATCGTCGAGAAACACGAACCACCGGAACCCTCTGAGAAACCCAACGAAGATGGTGAAGAACCCAAGAAGAAGGCAAAACTCTCTGGACCTTTGGACACCTTCAATGGCATGGCATCCAACTTCGTGTCACCATTCCGTCCAGGAAGGCTGTCACAAACAGAGATCCTGACGCGGTTGTTCCCTCACCAACGCAAAGCCGTCCTGGAGCTAGTCCTGCAGGGGTGTAGCGGTGACTTGGTCAAAGCCATTGAGCACTTCCTCAGCGCCGGTGAGTCCGTAAAGAACAACGGCAGCGCTTCTTCGCGGTCGGACCACGCGCACTCTTCAGAGAAAGATCAGAACGAGATGTATCATATCCCGTCTGGACTACCAACGATTCCAGGACTGGGTTCTTCAATTTTCCGTAGCCCAATGCACACTGACAAGCTAGGCGTCGGAGGCATGAAGTCTGCCTTTACCCCTCTCCCACCTGCCAGCTCAGCGCCTCTCCCTCTTCTTTTCTCGCACAGACCGCCAAATCCTTTCCAAGCAGACGCCCTCCTGGGTCGAACCTCAATATTTGCACCTTCAAATCTGAGTGACCTTCATGTTGGTGCAGCAGGGCCTGGCAGATTCGTGTTCCCAGCTATGCATCCGCTCAATCTCTCTGGAAAGTTGGCTGCAGCGGCCAGTGAGGGATATCCTCGATATGTATTTGCGCCCTACCCGACATGTCCACCAGACTGCACGCAGTATCCAAGCCTCCACAGCACCAGAGCTCCGGCCGGAAGCACCGGAAGTGATTCGGAAAAGAGTCCAGGTGCCATCGCTGACCTTTCGGTCACGAGCAACGTTGATTCAGATTGAAAACAGAGTGAACTTTCAAGACTTTATTGAAAAGATGAAAGACTTTATGTTTGTCATGTTTACAGCGCCCAAACAGATACATTCCAGAGCTGTTTTTTGTCGGCATACACCAATCAAAACATGTTCTGACCTCATGGATTGTGACGTCATGGGATATGATGATTTGCTGTGCCGTCTTTGTAAATGTGTCTTTGAAACGTGCCAAAACATAAATATGTCAGAAATTACAAGCTAATAATCGTAAATGTTTGTGAATTCCCTCATTGAGTATAATCAAATCAAATTTGAGGGCAAAATGGGGCGACCTGTTACATGCCCAGTACTGTTTGAACTTTTACACCATATTGTATGTCATTTTATTTCAAAATTTGTTATGATGTCATTAAATTTATTTTTCTCTTGAAAAGGCATGACATCGAAAAATGGACTAGATTGACTAGACTGATAATCAGTGCTATTGTTTTCGTTACTATCGAAAATAATAATGAACAAAAAAACACCTTTCGAATCGCATACAACGAAAAAAAAATCGTTATAGATGGAATGCTTCTTTTTTGCCAAAGTATGTGTAGAGAAAAGTTAGAGCAAACAACAATAACCGATTTGATTCGTAACCATTTTAAGTAAAGACCAAGCATTTTTTCTTCTTCTCATTTATCTCCCATTGCATTATGCTTACGATAACATAATTATTGCAATTGACTGTTAGACAAATCTTAAATAGTTTTGCTGTTAAAAAACATCAATTTAAATCGTTAAATAAAATGAAGAATTGCTGAATTTAACTGGTAAAATGTTGTTACTTTTCATTCAAATGCACGTGTAAGAAACTAATTTTTTCTAGAGTAGCACTTGAGGCTTTCATCACCATTATGTGATTTTATTTATGTATCATACTTTCTACAGTTTGTTGTATCTTTCTGAAGGTAGTACCAGTGGTGCATACAAAATTTTTATGTGACTTCTAAGAGGCTGAAATACATAATGATAAGTTGTATATTTTTCATTTTTCTGCCAGGCTGATCGTAGTACGTTTTTCTATTATCTTTATCTGAAAATAGGCTGATTTAAGTCTAAAATTTGTTGCCAACATATTTTAAAGAGCCATTTACACTTTGAGTGGCACATGTGCTGATTTATACACGCAAGGAGTACCACCAGCATTGGGTTTGCACCGAAAAGGTTAATTATCTCAAATTTCTAAGTGAAATGAAGTGTATTCAAACCAGAAATTACAACCAAAAAAAAAACAACAACAAATAAATATTTTAGTTCCCTGTCATAAAAGGCTTATACTTGAAATAGATATTAAAAACTGGATTCTTCGTTGATTTGCTTTCAACTGATCAAGACTAAAAGTTGATTTAAAATACATGTATACCTTTGAAATTATCTTGGCGATTCCCATTGAAAACAATTGCATAATTTCTAAAATATATATTGATACCGTGAATACGGACAACTATGTGTACATAAAGCCGAAAATAACTAAGATTTTCTTTTTGCTGAATGGCTGTGCATTTGAAAATCTACGCAATGATTGTATTTATTTATAGTAAAAAATGCCATAATATTTGTTGTTATATGTTTCTTGTAACTTCAAAAAAATTACGATTTGTTTTATTGGCTTTTGTTTGAGCAGTATCAAACTTAAATCGAACTATGTCAGACCACCTGTTGAATGTTTGAATATGTTGTTATATAAAATTCTAGTCTCCAATTGAGACGTTGTAACATAATGCATTTTGTCACGATTCTCTTTTCTTCCCTAAAAATAAATTTGTCTACAGACTTGTAAAAAGTCAAAGAAGAGAGAATGGGTGGTGTTCCAAAACTTTCTTCCAAACTACCTTGAAAAGTATATGATATACAGTGCATGTCCGTTGAACACGAGGCGTCGCAGTCGCTGACGCAACTCTGCGTCATCGACTGGTACTTTCTTTGAAGCGCCATTTTAAAGTGATAGCGTACAGGGTGTGATTGCAAAATGAATAGTGTAAACACTGCTCTGAAGTATTGGCGCCTCCATTAACTGCCTTCACGGGCTAAATTAGTGCAGGTAATAGCGCAGTCAAACGACGTCTCGCTTTCACCCGGGCTCGTATTCATACAACTGACTTAAGCATAGTTTTCAACTTTGTATGTACCATAGTTCATGTATTAAGTTGACAACTATAGATTAGTAGGGTTTTTATGAATATGAACCTTCGTATTTAACCAGACACTTATAGCGGTCTCATCTATAATTTTTGTCCCTTCTGGCTTTGTGCTTTACTGACTGACATGATAAGTCTATAATTTACAAACTACACTCCTTAATTTGAAACCAATACAGACATGTCGATACGAGCAGCCTTCGAAGACTCTCATACAGTACTTTAAACGCTGAAAAAAAATCTAATTGTAAGTGTAGGAAACTGAAATCGGGATTTAGAGCTCTGGGAGCATGGGATTAGACAGAAATGCAGGCTTCCCAAAAGATATACTCTTCATAATCAGACACTTAATGGCGGCTTCGAATTTCTTGTCCCACCGGTCGGCGCTATTTCATTTCCAATGCTCTTCGTCTGTATAATATGAAAGAAAATTTATCAAAAACTGCAGATACGTGGCACGTGCAGCCTCGAACAATCATTTTTTTCCGAAGGGAAGGAAACCTTCTTGTCTTGTCGAAAATTGAAGCAGGGAATTGGAGCACGGGACTAGATATAACTGTACCAAAATACTTTTACCTTTTCTTTGCTTCCATTGAGTTCCGAAGATGGCTCGCGATGGAAAGATGATAGAGCTTGGCCGTTTAAGTTTACTGAGATAAAAACAAGGAAAGACGGGTGGAGTAATTGATGCGCTCCGGGCGGAATTAATTACCTGACTTCTATACTCGAGATGGGAGAAGATGCTTGCACAAATTACCCCACTACAGATGTCGATGAGACGCGATCAAAATATGAAGAGGGGTTTATAAAAAGCAGGACAGTTCATATTTTTTTTCAATAAATGGGAGACAAAATAAGAGCAAAAGGAAACGGGACGAAATGATAAAGACTATCAAAACAGGGAGTTGGGAGAAAAAATATTGCAAGTATGTTGGGGGTATCCGGTATCTGGCCAGGAGCTACAGAGATTGATGGCGTATTCACGGGAGAGGTTCGGCGGGGGACCCTTGTGCTGAAGTGTACATTGTTTCATCTCCAAAGTGTTTTTGTAACTGCTCGGCAAATTAGGGAGTTAAGGAGAGAATCAGTGGGCGTTTTTTGCCTTCAATTCGAGCTTGGAAGGGGTGTTTGTAGGGTTGGGTAATGGAGAAAGGCAGCATGCAGTGGCGATGAGATGGAGATAGACGCGGAGAGACAGAGAAAGAAAGACAGGCAGAAAGATTATGAGAAAGGGAAAAAGACAGTGATATGAAGGTGGAGTGATATCGAGAGAGAGAGAGAGAGAGTGAGAGAGAGAGAGAGGGGGGAATAGAGACAGAGAGACAGAGAAAAGGAGAGAGATAGGGAACGAAAGACAATGAACAAAGTGACGCAGAGCGCGTGTGATAATGACACTCTAGGCATCTAGAGATAAGTGATGCGAATAAAGACGCTTAAAATTGTTTAGTATAAATCATATTGATGGTGATATTGATGCTGATTAAAACAGTGATTAGGTTGAAGATGATGATGGTGGGATGACAGTGGTGGTGATGTTGGTTTTGGTGGTGACGATGACGGATGAGAACGATCTGAAGATGGTGATGATCATCACCATGATGGTGGTAGTTGCAAAGAAGAAGTAGCCGCTAGTGAGGATGGTTATGGTTAATAATAATTATAATAACAATGTCTTCTTCACTCAGGGTAGCATATTCAGTATTAATACTGTTCTCACTTAGGACCTTGACATCCTACTATCTCCTGCTTTAGCAGAGCTACCATGATAAAACGCTCAAGCATTTAAGACATTTCTTTTTACCAGGTACCCATTTACTACACCTGGGTGGAGAGTGACAAATAATATCTTGCCAATGGAAATTAATGCCGCGGCGGGACTCGATCGGCGAACCATATGATTAGGATACAGTACAACGACGTGTTCACTATGCATGACGTTTGTGACAACGACGACTGAAGAAGCGGTTGATGATGGAGATGATCATGATGAAGAGGATGATGACAACAACGATGTCGACGACGATGAGGATGATGATCTCCATGGAGACAAGGCTGATAATTAATAGTGATGATTAGGAAGTGATTATTAGTGGCAGGTGCCCCGCATGGAGATGAACATGCTGTTAGGTGGTGATAAGAATTTTTGTCAATGCCTCATCAGAGGATTTATTAGGTATACATGGTTTACAATGGCAACGAAACAAATCAAACTTACATAATCACAAAAGCATCATACTTGGCATAACAAAGAATTAAAATTAAGTTTTTGCAAAGCATTTGAATTATCATTAACACAGGAATAATTATACTGATAATTTCATTTTTTCGCACCTTTTAATTTGTTTTTAATAACACGTAACATCTATTTTGATAAAAACAGGTGCTTTCTAGTCGTATTGATATTTGTCTGACTTTCTATTGATTATAGTCTCGATGGTGATAATGAAAAATAAACACAAATACTATTTAAAGGAAACACTGTTTATGGAGAGTGTAACTGCTCCAGGCCCCTTGACATCTTAACCAGAGACTGAAAGAAAAAAATCCGATTAAAGTAAAGTTATTTTCTGAACCTCTTTGAAGACTTACAAGAAATACTTATTTCCTGCCTTGATTTTGTGTAGTGTTCAAGTTTTCAGAAATCAATTGAAACAGAAAAAAAAAAAAAAGAATGTACGTTATTTCTTTTAGAGAGGTCGAATGTACTCATCTATAACATGAAAGCAACACTCGGCTATATTGGAAATGCTATTAATCATATACAATGTATTAGTTCGGTAACCCCTCTGCAGCTCACTTCATAGTTTATCAAATTTTACCATTCTTTTCAAAACGTTAACTACAGAATGGAGTCAACAGCATCAGGGTCATGCAAAAAAATAATCAACAATAATATATTCAGAATCAAAACAAGGAAAGAGAGTAAAAAAAAAAAAGAGGGAGCAAAAGACGTGCTTCTGAAAAACCAAGTAGCGTAAAGAAGATAAGATATCGGAATTTCAAATGAATTGTTAAAAAACATATTTCCAAGGGACTGCATGCGAGAAATGGACAATCTTGCCGAAGCCAGAAAGCAAATACGAAGTAACACCTATAAATATTCGCCTAAACGGGCTGCAACGACGTCAATAGACGGCTAACGAATTCCCGCTCACGCTTTGCTTCAGCAAAGTTTACCCAAAGCGAAAACCCTCTTGCTTGCCTTTTTATCTTTTTCCATATATCGAAATACGGGGAATTATGGCATTTTAAGTTAGAATGCTACAGAGTGTTTTACAAGTCCCTTCTCTCCTTCTCTCTGTCTCTCTCTTCCTCTGTCTCTCTCTTCCTCTGTCTCTCTCGCCACTCGGTGATCGCGGCTGCGGAATCAGTATCTCTCGGTTTTCAATTTGATTTTCATGAAGCCAAATTGAAATTGATAATGAAGGTACTAACGAAGTGAGAGCACGTTTCGCCTGTCAACGCAGGCCTCGTGCACCATGATAATCGGCCACTCCTCACGCGTCGGTCGGCGGGAAAGAGGCTCGTCGCTCGAGCTTGGAGAGGCGGAATTATGGCATTTTGAACCAGAACGCTACACATTTGACATCCAATAGCCTTCTCCTGTGACTTCGCTAATGGTTTATCAATGTGAATATGTAATATAAACAGCAGTGACTGTTCGAAGCCGAATTTTAACTAGTGTATTTTGCCGATATTTGTATGCGCAAGAATGAAACGTGTGCACAAGTATGAAAAATCAATGCACGAAGCAGATTTTTCTCGGATAATGTTATTGTCAATGATTCTGATTATATGGACCATCGAATAAAAGAATACCACTGATTACAAATCATGCTGCAAAAATATTTATTCAGGGCACCGATATGTCTTCATCATTCCACGTGCTCTGGTTTGGATAATTGCAATTAATGATGGATTCAGACAAAAGCATTAAGATTTTTTTTTTAATGACATGAACGAAATACCCTCTACACTGTACCTTCCAAACCAGTATGTAAATATAACATAAATCTTAATTTATCTTTTTATAGCTAATCACAAAGAAGAAAAATCTGATAGCTACTTGTATCTTCGTGAACGATCTGAAATAGATCGCGAACAAATAGATAGGAATAGGAAAATAGGATAATAGGAAAATAAGAAGTTAGAGGAGGAGGGGAACAAGCTATAGAAGAAAAGGAAAGGGAAAAAAGGGGAATACTTACAAATATAGCAGCAGAAGAAGAAGAAGAAGAAAAAGAAGAAGAAGGAACAATACAGGAAAAGAAAATTTGAGTTTCAGATCTTGAAACAGCTCTGATAACATCCGCCCCGCTTTATGCACTCTTTTTTTATACTCCCAACTAGTCTTTATTTGATATCTATGCCCAATTCCTGAGCTACCCCTAATGGATTCTGAGGTTAGTTCAAGAGGTACCAGCTGCACCCACCTATTACCCCTCCGAGAGCCGACCATAACTCCAGCGGGACCCCTCGTCAAACGTCAACGTACCTTCAGCTGCCTAAACGGTGTTGAAACAGTTCTTCCTCCTCACTGTCTACTTGCCTCGATCCTGTATTCCCCTTCTCTCTATATTTCTCCCTGTCTTTCTTTCTCGCTCTATCTCTCTCACTTTGTCTTTCTCACTCTCTCTCTCTCTCTCTCACACTCACAATATCTCTCTCTCTCCCTCTCTCTCCCTTGACCTCATCCTTATTCTAAGGTTAAAATCACCTGCCCTCTTCATACAATTTTTTCACCACTGGGCCCCGTCCTTTCATTTGTCTTCCTCCTCCTTCTCTCTCTGTCTCTTTGGTTTTCTCTTTCTCCGTCTGATTTTCTTTTTCTCTATCTCTTGTCCCTCAACCCAACCCATCCATTAATGCTAATTTTGTTCTTACAACTTTTATATTACTTTGATTTGTTCTCCCTTCCCAACGGTTTTCCTCTCGATCTCAATCTGTCTTCAATACACTGCGTGGTATTTTCTGTTCTCTACCTCCCACTGTCTTAAATCCTTCTTTGGTTCTTTCTCCTTTCTCTCCATGTCTATCTCTCACTCTCTCTTTCTTTCTCTCTCTCTCTCTCTCTTTCATCCCATTTCCCCTTCTCTCCCTCTCTCTCTCTTCAACTCTTACCCATTTTCCAAGGAATGTTAATAGTTACCTGTCCATCACACCTGAAAACGCCATTACTCGTATCGATCGGACGGGGGGATCTCGCCAAGAAAACTCCACTTGTGTTGCTTTTACCAGCTCCACGGTAGGTACCGCTGAATTGACAATGTGGGGGTGATGTGTTCAAGGGGCTGTCTCTCCAAGAATAGTGTATTCCCTGATGTAACGAAGGAGGAGAGGGAGAAAAAGGATTATAGCTATCGATCTAGTGTTCACCCTTCAATCTATCGTCCAGTTTATTATCCTATCCAACCATCTATCTATTTATCCATTTATCTATCATCTAGCTGCCTATCTTCCCTTTTCTCCTTTTTTAATTTTTAAATGTGTCTAAACGAATATCCCTTTCTCAATATTTCCATCTATCTATCTATCTAGCCATCTGCAATTCTAGCGTTCTACCTATTTAAGGCATAACTTGTTTATTATTGCTCGATCCTTCCAATATGCACACATGGGCCATAATATTATACCCCTCGAGAATGTTATCTTATTTAGACGCGAAAAAACTTTGAATAATGGCAATATGCCATTTGAAATTCTTTAAACTTTAATAGTTTAAACTTAATAATTCTAAGAATGGTATAAAGGCACATATTAGAATATTAGAATGGTATAAAGACACAGATTAGAATATTATTAGGGGCGCTCACACCTACAGAAAAATGGGTGATATAAAAATCAATTTTTCCAACGCGATCCAAAAATCCTTTTTTTATTCTTTTTTCCCTTCCGTATGTGGGTAGAATAATTTCACTAACCTTCGTTATGTGTGAACGAGCCTATTGTAAGAATGCTATCTATTAAATGAAGACGCAAAAGTCCTTGAATAGAAGCAATATGTCATTTGAAATTCGATGTTATGAAAAACAAATGCTATGAAATCCAGAAGGTACTATCCCATCCTGTAAAAATGCTATCTTCTGAAGACGAAAATTAATAATCGATATAATGAGAGCAATTTAAGAATACTATCTTATGACGACAACAGAAAGCTGATCCGACAATAAAACAGGTGCCCTCGACACGTGGTCCCAAATTCTAACTAAAAGGCCCTGTCGTGATTGATCCAGATCATCTTAAGTCCTCCAATCAGTCGCAAACTCCTATCTCTCCGACATAGAGTTGTGATCGATATGAAGTTGCGAGCAATGTGAAGCAATCGTAACTGATATGACGGGCCCCACATCTGCCAGACCATGTACAAAAAATTCAACATTTAAACAGGCTCAAAATACCATAGTACTATCGAAACGCAAAGGACAATACCATGGCATTGCTTACGAAGACGAATGGATGCTATGGACACATAGAGCGGCATGTGAGATCGAAACTCATACCCCAATTAGGAACTTCTCACGGATCTCGTGTATGTAACAATATTCTAAAATTGACCCCAATTATAATCTGAAAACAGAAGACTTGATGATCACTTCAAGCGCTCATCTCCCAACATGCTATCACACTGTCATGTTACTCTGTCAAGGTACTTGTGTATGCTTTACAGGTACATATTATGTATCTTTGCAAAATTTCTAGCAGTACCCCTCCATAAAGCGCCTTTTAAAAACACATAAATACATATAACCTGTATAAAAAAATACACTCTAAACATTGATATTCTGTTTATTACTGGATTTTATGATTCATTCGTGAAAACAACAAAAAATCAATGATTTCTATAAGTCTAGCCCTTCAAAATTCATGTGTTTTTGCACAAAAGGGACTTTTAAGTTGTTGAATTTTGTTAAGCCACCGGTTTTTTGTTTCCAAAATTTAAAACAATATACTTAAAAAATATTTTGTTTTAAATCGAAAATTCTTTGAATGAGAAGTTTCTCTAAATAAATAATATTTTTTCGCCTTTGAAACATTAAATATTTTTCTTGAAAATATTCCTATTATATTATAAGGAGAGTAGGACTAAGGCTAGAGAAAGAGAAAACAAAAAAGTTTGTTAAAATCATCAATATCATTAAATTTCAACAAATTTTGAAAGACAAGTTTCTTAAACATTTTGCAATGTAATATTGCTATGCAGGTTGGCGAGCCGTTCAAGAATAAAAGTCAAGAATGGCACTAATTATTCATTGGCATACAAAACTTTCTAAGCTTATGAATTGGGTCATGAATAACAGGTTATAAGTGTATTCAATAAAATGGTACTTGAAAGACACAGATTACAACACAGATGTGAGTGGAAATCCGCCGCAGCAGTCAGCTCGCGTCCCCAAAACCAAGCATTTTCTTAAGCCTTCAAATTGATTTAGAAGGAAGGGGAGAGAAAGAGGTAGCGTTGGTAATTATTGTAACGGACGTGCTTGTTTGTATCCGAGTCGCGTTTCTGGCTTGCCAAACCCCTTGAAGAAAGCCAAATTAATTACGCCGCCATCCCCGCCACATCATGGGGATGTTGATCTTCGCTGTTTCGCCATCAATCTTGGGCGGAAAAGTCGACAACTTAACCAAACTTTGGCGTTTTCCTTTAGAGGTTGTTGACTCTCTGCAAATCCTCGTTTCGAAACCCTCTTCCGGGACTGGGTTTTGAGTTTCTGGTTCGGGATGGATGCTGGTAAAAGGAAGGTACATGAGGAGCGATTGTGACATATAAAAGATATATGGAGAGAAAATATATATAATACACACCCACGCACAAACACACGCGCACACACGCTTACACACGCGGACACACGTACGCGCACACCCATACAGCCACAGAGTCGGGATAGTTTCAAGGCAGAGACAATTCTTGCTAGCTTTGCAGTTTTTCTGCAAAACAGAGTAAGGCAGTAATGAGTAATCATGAATTCATTGCTCTAGCAAAGAGACAGAGAAAGATGAAATGACTGAGCTTATAAGATAACAAGACGAGGATTTAAAGCTCGAACCATTAACTGACTTTGCAAATCGAATATAGAGGATGCTAACATGAGGTTTAGCCTGCGGTCGCTTACTTTATTAGGCAGAATATGAAGGAGGGGCGATAAATGTGAAAAGGGGCTATCGATTGCTGAAAATAGTGAAAAAAATCTACCTCGGAGCGAGATACGCCGTGTTTCAGACAGACGACAAGAATATTGCCTATAAATATGAGGAAGAATATAATTATGGGGACCATCTTCGCGCTTTTTTTTTTTTTTTGCTCTCACCGTCCGATATTACTGCTACGGTAACTCAGACGTGATAAATTCAAAACGGAAAGACTCTCTGAAGAGAACTCCATCCCACAGAACTTGTTCTATTCATTTCTCAAGTCAGAAATGGTAGGAAAAAAAAAATAATGATGGTTATCATTTGAGTCCGCTCGCAGTCATGTTATTGGACAGCGTGAGAGGCGAAGGAAAAATGCGAAATATAAAGCGGCTTTTATTCATTTTGTCCATAGTTGTCATTTTTCGCGCTTGGGATGATTTTGTATTTTGTTGATGTAATATTTTTGTCACCATATCTCCACAGGAACTGAGATGAAAGAGAAAAAGATCGACCGACAGAGATGGGAATTCTTTACCTTCTTCTGTCATGCCACGGTGCCTCTTTTTTATGGTCGTGTGCCTTTGAAAAATATTTTTAATTTTACATGTCCTATATACACGCCCCTCCATAGATTCATTCCGAGTCAGATGGAGAGAGAGAGAGAGAGAGAGAAAGAGAAAGAAAGAGAGAGAGAGAGAAAATGAAGAGAAGCAAGACAGAGACAATGGTAGAAATAAGAGATAGAGAGAGAAAAAAAGGGAGAGGGCAGGATGAGGACGCAAGAAGGAGAAAGGGTGACATAAAGAGTGAGTGGAAGAGAGTGAAAGAGAAAGATATATTTCAGAAGAGAGAAAAGATGAAAGTAATGGTGAGAGAGAAAGAAAAGAGGGGGAGAGTTGAACTTATAGTTTATAAAGATAGAGAGAGAGAGAGAGAGAAAGATAGGGTGAGAGGAGCAATAAAGGGGATGAGGGACAGATGATGCCAATAAGTGAATGATAAATGTGAATGCCACCATTACATGGCTGATGAACCTGTGATAAGTCGGGCATCAATTATTAAAAACTCTATTTTGATTTTGACGGGGAAAAAACAAGACACCAAAACATACTTGTCGCACAGAGGGGTATATTAGTATTATCTTTATTGATAGCCAGTACTTTGTCTCGCCGGAGGAGGGAATACCATAAACTGCCAAGCATTTACGGTATAACTTCTGCTTATGAAAACAGACGTCAAACGCTTCCACTAACAAAGGACATTGGTAATATCATGGATCATATTTTTTATTAAAATTATTAAGAGCTCTTTGCAAATAATTTGGAATCTGACAAAGCAATATTTGCTTTATTGAATAAACAACTGCTTTTAGAGGGTACCTATTGATCTTTAAAAGCCTGGTTCTCTAACAAAGAATTAAACATTGATTAAGCAGAGTCACTAACACAGTAAAACCCATAAAAATCAGTAATTATCAACATTTATTTAGAGATAAACGAATGAGAAACCAAATGCTTTGGAAAAAATGGTCAGCGAATCTTTCATAAGAAAATATCGTTCCTTTAAAAAGGATTTTGTTTTTAATCCCTCGATTGTTCAAGGTATTGGTTTGATTCCTTAATATATTTGTATAGGTATATTAGGATGGCATAATTCAGATTAGATTTCGAGGTTTATTCGTTTCCCAGCATTTTTTAATATAGCTCATATTGCCGACCAACAACATTTAGACCGCTTACAATTAAAAAAGGAAAACACTTTTAACTGGTATATTTCATTGGATTGTTCTGAGCCCGTGTAAATATTGTTCAATTGCAGGGTGTATCCATGATTACAAAGAATGTCGAATGTGAACGCGGGAAAATAGACCCGGTCATTGCCACTTTTTCCTGCCTTTGCGCGAGAAAAATGAGAAAAGTAAAATCTGTAATAATCGACCCGCGCGGCGGCGGCGGCGCGCCGAATCCCGGCGGAATTTTGTCAAGCGAGGCGAACTAATTCTATTAGGCAGTGACTTATTGTTAAGCAACAAGTCACAAATTGTACGACAAGCTAGCATTATTAGCTCAACGATCTTCTGAAGAAAAGGATCGAATAAGCGTGAGCGATTCCACTTTTTCCTCCTACTCCTCCTCTTTCTCTCACTCTCCTCCCTTTCTGGTGTGCCGACTTTTTTTCTCTATACAACCGTGGCGCATTATTGAGTGCGAACATCGCTAGATTAAATTAAGTTTATTTTGTATTTCAGTTCTTAAAATATCAGGAAGTTGCTTAATAAATCTTGCTTGGACGTTGGGGACTTGGAAAGAAAGGACGATTGGAATAATACAAACATTTAGAGGAAATGTATTTTGCTTCAAAGGGAAAAGCAATAATATTTTGAAGACTAAATGTTATTGCTTTCGTTATTGCAGAAAGGGAGATGAAATAAACTTTATTAAAAGGGTCAGATAGGGGTAGAGAGATAGAGAGAGAGAGGGGGGAGGGGGGAGAGAGGACGAATAAGGTCGAAGGATCGATGAAAATAACGCAAATCAATTATTAATTTTGAAAAACGGTAAACCTGTATACTGATGATACATAATAGCTTTTACTAAATAAAATCTGTTACTCTTTTTTACTAAATCTCCGGTAATTCACCCATTTCGTCAAATACAATTTTGTTAATTATTCCATTGTGTCCATCAGATAATATAAAATCATCTTAATTAACCTTCAAGATTAACTTCACCATAATCACCGTCATCATCTTCGAAATCACAATCTGATTATTTTCGTTTTAACTGTTTAAAGTGGTAATTTGGGACTAGATATACAATAACTTGCATCAATTCTGAATTGTTAGAAAAATGATTAAATTGATTTATTTGGAGTTGCTAATGATTATAAAGACAGCAATAGATAGCAAATATCAAATCATTAGACAAGACTGCGTTTTGTATATCGTACATTATATTAGGGGCGTAACTTTTTCACATCCATGGTATCGATAGTTATCAATAATCTTTTTCTCAAAACTACTTTTAAAGAATCAAATTGCTGGCATGCAGCCATTTTTTTCTTCAAATCCACTTGCAACCATTTTAGGCAATAAAAAGGGTACCATGTACCAACAAAGCTTATTGTACGGTATCACATAAACAGAAAGGCTAACATGTGAAAGTCTTTGAATATTTGGCGTTTAACAAGTCTTACCCCTTTCCCTTTCCTCCACTCTTTCTCAAACATTCAGGAACACGAAAGCGAGGAGAAGAAATAAAATCATCACACATTTATATTGGTTGGTTTATTATCAAGAGGTATACAATGATGTGTATGGAAGCGGAGTGTTTGATCACCCCTTTGGTTATTTACAAGTCTTCAAACGCGAAGGTGTAAGATTTCCCCCGGTAATAAACCGAGGAACAAAAAATTTAATCATCGTGCACTTAAACTGTTCCCCTGCGTAAAAATTTGAAGAAATATTCTTTGGGGAGGGGTAGGAGAGGAAGATGTAAACGGAGTTTGGCGCGGAAGTTTAACAATGTTGGGTTTGAGAGTAAAGGAGCGAGGATTTATATAGTAACAATGATCAAAATGGTCTCCTTTGTTTCTCTTACTTACGATGTCTGTTGTAAGCTCCCTAAGTCCATATTTGCAAATATACCACTTTCCCTCTCTCCTGCCTGCATCTTCTCCCCTGCTGATCCGTGCTTGGTAGAAGTTATTTCCCCGGAGTGCCGAGCGCCTCTTCCTCTACCCTCTTCTCAATGACATGCTTTCAATTTCCCGTCTTTAAAACCAACCCTCCAGGTACTTTCCCACTGTCAGGGAATGTCTTAATATCCACCCTAGATTATCCTATACGTTATCAACAGTACGCACACGATCGTTGATACACATTACCATTAGGATCGGACACCTTGCATTAAGCCTTTACAGACAAGCGCCTATTACCCGTTGTATTTTTATGATACAATGCCTTATCAAGCTGTCGCAGGCCTGTGTCAGCAACTGTTGCGGTCTTTGACGCATTATGTGAGAATTACATCGTACATAACATTAACAAAATAAACAGTGTGAACAGCTATTGAACGATTGGCGCAAGCACCAATTACCTCCACAGGTTTAATAATTGACGTAGCTAATGACGCAATGGAATAAAACCTATTGCGCAATGGGCTTCCCTAACAAAATGCTGAGCGCAACAAGCAGAGGACGCCGCCCCGTAACCCACAAAACGACGCTAGTGGGAACTGCTCAGTAAGAAGTGAGTTTGGCGGACGGTGAATATTGACTAGCTAGTGTGGCAGGCTTGGTCGGTGTTGGATGGTACGGCACAAGGTGATAGGATAACACAGCCCCTACGGCTACTTTGATATTTTTTCCACGCGAGATTTACTCCGAGCATAGAGGCTCATACCACCGACTAATGATGCAATTTTGCGTCACCTCTCAATTTGCGCCCTACCTTTCTTCTCCCTCTCCCTCTCCTCTTTAAAAAAAATCTCTCTACCAAAAGGGGAAAAAATGAGCAAAAAAGTCATAAAAATCACGTCAGATAAATTCAATCTTCTTCGACTTCTCGGCTGTCAATAAACCCTTGGGTCTTATCACTTTTGGTCCGAATTAAAAACGTAATCCAGGCAGATCATTTTTTTTTTGGTTGGAGAGAGAAGAGTGCTTATTTCTGCTCGATTGATTACAATCTAAGGTAGTTAGTTTTCTTCGTAAAAAACTTGGGAGCGTGATTCATTTTGTGGCATGCATAACGCATGACCTGCCAAGAGGGGTCGGCCTAATATAAATATCACCCGTGATCACGGGATTGTTGTGCGTGTCACGTGATCATATTTAAAATGTCCAGAGGTGGCATGAGGAAAGAATAAAATAACAACTGACGTCAAATCAATTTCACTGGGAATAGTTAAGTAGCCGGGGTAATATTGTGCTTTAGCTATTTCGACAGCATCGTTTTAAATCTATTCATTGATTAATATACTTCATACACACAAATGTCCTTGTTTCCTTATTTCGTAAGTAAAGAGAAAATGTCAAATCACATACCATGTACGCAATAAATAATTCAAGGTAACAAAATCACTTTGATTTTAATCACATAAAAAAGAATACTAAGTCTCCACAAAAAGTCAACTAAACATGAACATTGATTTAGTTTCATAATATTGATTTAAGATATTATTACTTTATCATAGTTTTTAATTCATTTGAGATATTCTGTTATCATTTGAAAAGATGGTACCATGCATATCCTTAAGCAGAACTATATACACGAATATAGTTTGTGTATGTTCGTTTGTTTATAGTGAGAGCATCAATCATAACATTTATCATTTCAAGACTCTGTTTATTGTAGAATGTTTGCTTTTCGTGAGAAGAATTTAGTTCCTCAGATTTTTTTTTATTGAATAAAAATATCTGTCACAATGAATTCATGAGCAATAGTCTAACTTGCATAAAACTCGGCAAACAAGTTGAGGAGAAAGCATCCCAACCAACCAACATTACAGGGCATCCATTAATTACGTGTTTATTACGCTTTATATTCTTTCTTTCTTTCTTCTTTCCCCTAATTATGACAGACATGTTTTGATAGAGTTAACGCAGCAAGGTCGGGCATCAACTTCAGGATGACGCTCCAAAAATTAATTATCGTCATCTTTTCTTCCCCGATAAACAATCTTTCATTCTGGCAAACCAAATAGTAGGAAGGACAAGAAAAAAAGAAATCGATAATCCTACTGGGAGGATGGTCTAGGCGTATAAAATCAGATCGTGTTGAATTAATAATGCATGAAGCATAACAAATAGGTGCGATCTACAAGCGTGTTGGAAATTATCGCTCACTCGCAGAGTGCACCGGCTCCAAACTATTCAGTCTCGACCTCATTAAACCGTTTACAGTTGATGCGTTGATAAAAGAAAAAGATAGCAAAAGATCAAGATTCCTCATTTTGATCTCTGATATTGAATTGCTTTTGTTTAGTGAAGACATTGAAGCTTTACCTTGAGTTTTTAAATAAATATATATTTGTTTTGATTTGATTCGTTTATTCTTCATCTGTTTTGGTATTGTTATCTTTTATTACTGGATTTTTATGGTATCATAATTTCTATTTTTTTTATTCAGTTTACATGGACTTAAAAAAACAACAACAGCCGTTTAAACTTAGAGTGTTAAAGTCTATATGTAAATAATTGTGAAGAAATATATATATATACACGTGTGTATATATAGAGAAAACATTTATTTATTGCTGCATTTTTCAAATCAATGTCTGGTTGGATGGTGTTATTTGTTTTATGTTACAACTGATTTCACTTTTGTTTTCATCAATCGTACAATCTATGTAATGAAAATGTTTTGAATTAATGTCAAGATGAAAAACAACTGTATTTTATTTCTAAAATTGATTTGTATTGTTTGGAATCAATAACAAAAAACTATTGAAAACAAAAATGATAATGTAAACTACCTTTTTTTTGGGGGGGGGGAATAACTATTTATTGTTAACTAGGCCTACTTCATATTGATATCGATTACAGAAAAAGTCTTATTCTGATGCACATTAGTGTTCCTCATGCTTTTCAATGCTATGTTACGCACAACGAAGGGAGTTGACTTATAAAATCCTAAATGTAAGAGCACCTGTAACACCGTCAATTATTTGATACATCCAGTAATTTCCACTAGAATTGCAGAACTACAAAGAACTAAACTGAATAACTAAATATTGAAACATTTATTATTCTCTGTTCTCTCGTCCTCTGACGTGTGTTCACGCTTTACTTTAATTTTGCGCGAGCTGAGTTGACTCAATCATCTAATCACACAAGCACACACATACACACCCTCACAAACTTGTGTTTTAAAAAATTAAAGATATTTTTAAAAATATATATTTTCTCTCAAATCAAATACACGTGGTGCAAATCGTTCTTAACGAAACTGGATACATTGTACATTGATATTTTGGATTAAACATAAATTGCAATAATAAAACAAAAACAAAAGTACATGTATATAATGTACACATACGTTTATACACACAAACACACACACACAAACACCCACACAAACACACACCCACACATAATCATGCATATACATACACACAAAGATTTACTGACCACACAAATACAAGATGTACGTAAGGGCCCGGGTCATATATTTCCTTTGTTTTGTGTATGTTTTATGCATTCTATTTTGTTTTGTATGTTTTGCTTTTATTTAGTTTAAAAAAAAAAAATTAAAAAAAAAAAAAAACGGTTCAGTGAAAGTTGGCGGATTTTATTCTAAGTCGTTTGTTAATAAATGCAAAAGTATTTGAATGAAAAAGCGATCCCGACAAAAAAAAATGGATGTAGGTTGATGTAAAACTGACATAAATCTTAACTTCTGGTTCAGCTTTAAGCGACTTATCGAGTGGCGCCCTGAAGCATACGCCATGGAACCACGCGATCAGAAAGGCCGCCATTTTGAATCGTGATCTTTCACACAACTCATGATGCAAGACTATTATCAAAATAAACAGGATCATTTCGATTTTCTCCCTTTATATATATAGCTCTCTTATGTCTTTTGGAAAAAGCAACGAGCGAATCTGACATAATGGGCGATGAAGAATAACAAGATGGACGGGCTAGCAATGCGTGTAGCTGGTTCCTAATTGTTTTTATAGCAAACAGAAAAACGTGATCGCGCATTGCCCAGTCTAAGGAACGATCGCATGCCAATACGAACCCGACATCAATCACAAATTTATCGATTCGAGTTTGTGGTTTATATCCCCCTTAGTATTATACTTCATGATCTTTTGTAATACTCACATGATCTATACATGGGACTTAACCTCCGTAAGCTCGCGTATAAACAAGATTTATCTACCTAAAACAAGTTGAGAAGAAAAAAAATAATGAAGAGTGTTGTATATGGTAGTTTGTTTTATGTACTAAACATCGCTGATACCTAATCTTTTGTTAAGCGCCTCGTTACAAATTATTTAATTCACCTTGTTACGAATAATTGTATTTCAGTAGTCAGAATGCGCAATGCATACATTCCGTTGAGTATAGATAGGACAAGCCATTATATGAGTCCTACATGTACCTAGCGGCAATTAATGAATGCAATACGAAATTTGAATATTAAAATATATAATTATATGATAAAGGTGAAAGAAATAATTTGGATTACATTGCACTTGACAAAGATTTAAGCATTACACTTGAGTATATTGTTTGGTGTTTCTGCATGAACTTTAGATTCGGCATTGACATGATTTTGTTATCACATCATTCCATTCGTGAGCACCTATGTGAATCATAATTGACACCGTTTTCAAGTGAATGAATAGTCACCTACATTCTAGATGATATATCGAGGGAAAAGAATGACCAGATTTATTATTCGTTAAATGAGTATACCAGCTGACGAATCTTCAAACTTTTCTTTATCAGTTGGGGCTAAAAATTGTCAATATCCTGTCGTCTTTTATGGTATTTTTTACTTGATGTTCCACGGGTGTCAGGATTCTTGCGCGGTCTGTCAGTAAATGTAAATGAGTCTGAGAAGAGGGAGCTTAGGGAGAGCTGAGCGAAAAGGAAAGAATCGTTTGGTCGACTTGAAGCGGTCCCCCGTCATGCTATAGCCCTAAGCTCCCTTAAAACAGCTCCTTAGCTTGGCAACCAAGACGGCTTGAATTAAACAAGTGGGTTGATAACTTCAGGTGAGTATGCGCGCCAAAGTATGGTGGTCGTAAGTGTCAAAGAAAGGGAGGAAGAGGAAAGGTAGTGAGAATATGGACGGTAGAAAGCGATATAGAGAGAGAGAGAGAGAGAGAGAGAGAGAAACACAGAGAAAAGGAAAGCCAGCAGAAGAATGAAAGACATAGAGGGAGAGAGAGAGAGAGAGAGAAGTAGACTTATTTTGGCGGAAAGTTAGAAACCGACAAGTGGCGAGAGATAAACACAGTAATCGAACCGCTCTCCTTCTCAAGGCTGTTGCGCCGCCAACTCTCTCCCGGGACACTGTAGTGAGTTTTCCAAGAGGTAACCAACAGCTTTTCTCCGACTCTCTTTCCTTTTCTCTTGACTCTGCCTCTATCTTTCTTCCCCTCTCTGTCTTCTTCTCATCCCCCTTGTATAGCTTCGTGTGACATTTGCAACCCCGTGACGAATCGGAGCGCCGATGTATGCTGGCACTCGAGTGGGGGATGAGCACCGGACGCGGGCGGAACTCAACCGCAGCAGCTGCGGCGAGGGGAAGGGGATCGAGAACTCCTGATCACGTTTGATAAACAAGAGGATTTTTCTCCTCCGAATTCATCCTCTCTCTCCCTCTCCTCCTCTTCATCTCTCCTCTGTTTCTCCTCCAGGATTTGGTTTGTCTTATCGAACGATCGGCCCTCTTCTCCGATGCATCGTTAATGCGGGATTCGTTGAAAAAGATTGTAGCCGTGAGCCTTAAGATTTTCCAATCCTTCGCCTGTGCGCCAGTTATCGACTTTCTACCCCACTCTCTCGTTGCATCTTCGATTTTCCATACCAACACCTTCAATTATACTTCACAATCATAACATTAGAATCTTCTATCAGTCACTATTATGGTTTGAGAGGGGCACTCGATAATCGCTTCAAATGAAAGCAATAAACTAAGCAAAGCCTCTCTACTTGGCCAAGTGATTTATTTTATATTAGGTGTTGTGATAGTATATCAACACTGCTAGCACGAACTGCACGATCGCTAATAGCCGACAGTTGCATAGTTCTTCATCTAATCAGGGAGATGTGAGTTTAAAAGAAAGGTACATTTTATCCCATTTTTATGTTTTTTATATATGTTTTTGATTATATTGATACAGGGCCCCTTGGTATAGGAGTTTTTTATAACTGAAAAGGATACCCTGTCAAAATAAAACGACAAATAAATGAATAAATAATCCTGTGCACATTTTATTTAACGGCTTTCAAGACTTTTAACCCAAAATATTGGTTTTTAATTTTATAATGCACTCTTCGTTTTGCAAACCGCTACGAAAGATAGATATTTTCGAGTTTTAAATTGCGATTTTACACAGACTAAGGAAACAGTATGGTAGACAAGGATAACGAGTACAGTCATACAGTTGTAAATTTCTATAAAAACTTTGTAGACTACATGACACTGCTGATATATGAAACAGAACACAGATGATGGAAATATGATTATGAAAGGTTGTAACATTTTCCTTTTGTTTATTTTTACATTGATTTATTTTACCATTAAAGGGATCCGGTAACGTCTTAGATCCTTTAAAAAAATCCTTGATTTAGCTCATGCTGCAATAATAAGTATAAACCCTTAGGTCAGTCAGGAACCCCGTGACTTTTACAAGCCGATCGCCTGTCTGATTATCAAGATATTTATGATTGAAAATCGAAATCAAATTTTG
>BEXV01001653.1:86611-98334 GCA_003118195.1 Hemicentrotus pulcherrimus
TTTATTCATTTTAATTCGTGTAATTGAAAACACAGCAGCAAGGCTTTTTTCAACAATTCCGTCTACAAAAAAAGAAAAACATTGCAAAACATATAATTAGTAATAAATACCAATTATAAACCAATAATAAATTTATATTAACATATACAAACTAAACAACAAATATATAATAGAGGTAGTGGAGATGGTAGGCAAAAACTGAAGATGAAAACAAAAAGGATTAACGAATAAAAAGAATTATCTGCAATATCTCGATAACTATTTAAAAACTCTTTGGAAAGATCTGTTGGATGCATTTTTACATGCCGGATTGCTGGTACAATGGAGAGTGTAACATCCTGGACATACATGGTTAAAAAAACGAACGTGAATATTTTAGGAAGTTATCCATGAATAGGCGGGATCACGATAGGGTCATCTATTTGATCGTTTTGCAACGTTTAAACAACGTCAACGAATGAATCTTCTCTAGATAGACATCAAATATCTAAAATATTAGGACTTTTGATCTAAAGAGGGAAAAATCAAACTCTTAAGATATCATAGATGATTTAACGCTAAATGCATACTACAACTATATATACATGTATGTATATAAATTATAATAGACGCAGTTTGAAACGTATTTCCATTGTTTGCGACTCTATGGGATATTTCCACTTTAATGCGATAGGAATTTTACACTTTATCTCGATAAGTTGGAAATCATCCCATTTTAAGAATCATTGTTTTGATGGCATCTGTGGTAGTTGATTTTATCATACCTATTAGTTCAAGGAATGAATATAGAGTGACGGAATGATAATAATATGTTCCTCTTTCTCTTTTCCATTTGTCGCTCTTTGCAGCATGATTCAGTGTGATTGCATAATAAAAGCACATTGGGATATATGGGTTTGAAGGGGATACATGCAATTATGATTACAACAAAAAAATATTCGGACTGTATTAAATCTGCTAAGATATCATTTATATTTTCATTTCATTTATTTCCACTTCTCATTACGTCATATAACAATTAACATACAATATCTGATTAATACAACAAAACAAGAATATAACAGATTAGAACGAGCATATAGAATTTATACTTGCGACAATGGTGGAGCCAGCAGAGGCCATTGAACTATCAAGGACTGGTCTCCAGTAATAAATTAAATATATAAAGTTAGGTACAAAACATAGTTAATTACAGAACAAAAGGAAAAAAGGCGGTCCTTGTGAAGGAGAAGTATGCACCAAGAATAGTTAGGCATAAATACTTCAGGTGCTGTATTTTTTTGAGGTTTAAAAAAACAAACAACATATTTTAGGATTTCAAAAGGCATTGTTTATATTCGCGTTTGAAAGAGGCAAGCTATGGGCTGCTTTTTTAAATAAATGTCATCAGGTAATGAATTCGATAGTTCAGGTCCCAAGTGTCAGACTGTCTGTCTGGACGATTCGTACTTTAACAATTACACGCGTGGTCTATTGCAACATATGGTATTGATCTGATGTATATCAGAGTTTAAAATGATCATAATCATTAAAAATCTGAAGTAACAAGTTGGTGAAATATTTGTACGTAAATAGTGCAGTCTGCAATTTAAAAATGTCAAAACAGGGTAAAGACTTAAACCACAAAAAGCAGTTAAAATATACCCACATCTGTGACAGTGAAAAGTATATTGTTTTCATTGTTCTATACTTGGCATATTCAACAACACATAGCAAAACACACATACGCGCACACACACACACACACATACACACACACACACACATACACACACACAGAATAATGATAACGCAATATATTGATAACGCATAAACGCAAAAGATAGAAATTCTAACTTAAAAAAAGTCTTTTGTAGCATCATCTGATGCGAACAATGGAATGATAATATCGATTGCAACAATACAACTCTGCACTTTAATAAACATACTCCATTACTGTTTCAAAGAAACAATCACATCAAAGACAAACTGACCCGAATCGTGACTATTTTACCTGGAGGCTTACGAATGAATCAGTGTGTCTTAAGCACGCGAGCACAATATCTTTAAAAAAAAAAAAACAATCTAGGTGCCATTGTATTCAATGCAAATTTAGTGACTCAAAATATTCCACAAGACAAAATATTTGCAAGCACACTTCACTATAATGCTACTGTCATACATTTAGCCTAAAGGATTCATCGAGTACGTTGCAGGTTGCTGTTAAACGGTGACTATTCGTTGCGTCACCATTAAAGCTGTTGCTGGATTGCACCAGTTTAATTTTCTCAAGATAATTTTTAAAGATACCACAGCACATCCCTTTTTTATTATAGATAGATATTGATGGTATTCAATGTGTATATTTAATTTGTACATTGTAATCATTTTCTTAAGATATGTTCAGGAGCATCCTGGTTTACAAGTATTTTTTTAAAGGTAATATTCCATCTATTATTTTGTCAATTTCTGTATTTCTGACTGTTACTGATAGATGTTTTTTTTAATGTTTTTTTTGTTAATGTTTTTTGTTGTCATTTTTAGATGGTAAATAAATTGAATTGAATGGAATTGAAAAGTTAACTTAGTCGATGTACGCTAATATGCTTGAATTAAGGGTCCCATATTGGAGAGTTTTAAACATAATAACTAACGTTTAACGAGTTAATTTATACATCTGAAGAAAACAAAGTACAAGTATGGCAAAGATTGCATTACTTATTATGCATAGCGAGAAAGGATGAGAACGTGAGTGAGAATGAACTAGAAAAAATAAGATTAAAAGAGAAAAACCGAAAGTGTAAATATATAAAGTAGCTCATTAAATAAACTTTCTTATCATGTCGTATTGAACTATTAATTAATAATTGGTTGAACTGACGATTAATAATTTCTTAAATCAACGACCCCAAGGAAAGCAGTTGAAAGTTTTACGTAAAGTGTTAAATATAACTTCTCTATAATTATGATGTCGTACATTCTTAGGAAAAAATAATTAGTCCAATTGTTTAAATATAAATGTTGTGATTATTCTACCATTGATCACCAAAACTATAGATACTTAATATTTCTATTTAATCATACAACTTATAAAGATATATGCATGTTATAATTGCACCAACAGAATTCACGTTGGTGGTGTAACGGTACAATGTCAAAGGTTTCAAAGAGGGATGATTAAAAAAATTATACATGTATATGAATTCACTTGTTTTGTGGTGAAGAGCAGACTTCGATTATTTAAAAATGAGGTGAAGTAGCATCAACTTTATATCGATAAGCTATTTATAAAGATGATAATTGGTCACTATATCGAACAAAGATGAAAGTGGGCCTCTGGGAAAAGACATTATCACATCGCTCTTCGTCAGTTTTTTTGAGATTGGTGTAATTATCACACGTATATACCCCTCTAACTATTTACATGACACAATAATTTATTTACTCAAGCTTTCGAAGAGGAAGGGGGAATAGAGTCTAAGGAAAACAGAGCTTTAGAAACAAGTCCTGCTCTTGATCACGTTTGTCCGTGAAGAAAGAGTGTTATCATAAAGAAGACTGCGTGGTTTGAAGGACTCTTTCCTTACCCTCGCACTGCTTACACTGATAACATGTCAGATTTGAGACAAAAGTGAAGAGGTTTAGATTAGGAGAAAATCAATGGTGTGCCTAATGAAAACTTTTCCCTTGGAAAACATGGGCTTATTATTGAGCGCGGTGAGTGAACATGAATATGGACGACTCACTGACTCTCAGAGGCTGAGTGGCGAGCGGAAACCTCGGGTAAGACAAGCCCTGATCCGCCCGAGGGCATCCCGCCACGCGAACCCTCAACCAACCCGTGGGGCAAGTCCCCAACCATTTTACAGATAAAACACAAGTTAAGGTGTTTAGGAGGGAAAAAGAGGAACCTAACAAAAAACCTTATTTTGTCGATGTTCCAAATAGCCGCTAGTCGTGGTACGCTCCCACAAAAGAGGGGCGGTTAGGAACATGCTATATATCATTGCCTGGCGGGCGAGGAGTCGTTTTGGAGGAGAAAAAGTCACGGCTGTAATGTGAGGGGCTTTTAGGCTTGTATCATATATCGGTTTTCAGTGCGGGTGAGAAGCGAACAGCAACAAACCCGCGCAACTCGTGACGACGAATCTCTGACTGTCTAACAAGTTACATGTCTAATAGTTTCCACGGCACGTCTGCGCATTTCATAATCAGAACAGGGAATTGGCGAAACTTATCTTTCACCCTATTCCTGTCCGCTGTGAAGAGCGGATTTTCCCGCGCCATCTTAGTTTTTCTTCATCATCAGCTGCAATCGGAGCTAGCCATCGCGGGCAAGCGAATCTTCATTTTAAAAGGCTTTTCCCGACTACTTCCGCGCTCTATAGGTCATTGTGCTCTTGCCACTCTCCGACTCCCTCTCTTCAATCTCTCTTTCCAATTCCTCCTTTTCTCGGATATTTGTGACAACTGTTTACAACACGCCCGACGCAGAGGACGATCCACCGATATCCTGCCTAAATAGGTTTGGTATCGATCAGCAGCGATATGCTCTGAAAAGGAACCAAGAAAAGCGTGCAAGCACGGCGGATTCAAGCGTAAAACCTCTAATTGTTTTCAATTTTAATAACCCCCAATGTATAGGTGGCAACAACTAAAAGAGCACGTTTCCTTGTGACTTGATACCTCTATCTCTACTCCCCTCAAACTATAAAGTCCTGTTCACATTCCCACCTTTTCACTGCCACGCAGGCTATCAAAAGCGGATAAACAAGGCGCCGAACGCAACGATGCGCACGCGCGCGAAAAGCATCGCACCCACCAATTCGCCTTTCCCGAAAAGTGAAACAATGTGGATCAACGTGGGGGTGATGAGTGTGTAACCGCCATTCTAACCGGCTTCCTCTGCGCTTTTTCCCCGCAGTATCTCGTCTCAGAGAGCATTAAGTCTCGTCTTAACTCTTCTTTTCCCTTCCGTTCACGACCGACCATCGCCGCATCGATTTCTACGATGACAAGGTCTTCTGATCACGGGGAGGCAGCGCCTCTTGGGAACAAACGACCACTATCTCCCCCAACCTCGCTAAAATACAAAACGAAATCCTAAATGTAAACGATGAACGAGTGGGAGAGAGAGAGAGAGGGGGAGGGGAAGAAGAGACGGAGGAAGAATATCGGAGAAATGTATGCTACTGTAAACCGCGATGCCGGTGGTGTCTTACAGCTAATAATATAATGCGATCGTTTAGTACTTAATAACGCCGTCGATTTTTCGTATCGCTTTGGGCTACAAAAACGCACGTGTACCGGGTTCTCAGCAGCCTTATTATTTCGCCTTCTTCTTCAACACCCGATGCTTGCGTTTCTAAATTTTGCGGGTGTCGGGTTTCACGCCGAATTCCCCCTCTTTTTTCGCGGGACGTGCAGAAGTGACAAGACAACAACAATTGGCGGGATATTGTTTCTCTTTGAGACTCATTCTTTCCACCCACTTGCTGGGGACAATAGATCGTCGCGTTTTTCTGGATGGAAGATTTCCAAATTAAGTAGAATTAGCACTTGATTTTTGGGAAGATGAAATCGGATTACAAAGGCCATCATTTTATTAAATAAAGTCCCCCCCACCCCGATCCTTCGTCGAACCCACCAACTTTTCACGATTCTGTCTGCAGATTGAATAAGGTTAAGGTAGAACCTGTTGGTTGGATAAATCTGAAATTAAAGTTTAAAATCTAGACCTATATACTGACACTAAATCAAATCAAAGAAATAACATTATTCCCCATATAAGTTATTAACATTTCATATAATCAGGATAATAATGCAAACAAGCATTATGTCCAGTTAAATTTTGTACTCAGTTACAAGGTGGAAAGGGTATGAAAGAAAGTTGAAGTCATCAACTCGTCTATATTCGTTGAATTCTTGCACTTGAATAGTAATTTCTGCCAAGTACGTCTATCATACATAAGCACATGACTCAAATATGAACTAGTGAAAATCAACAACAAGGACAAAGGCGCCAAAGGGGATAAAACAAAATGGGTTTCATAAGAGATTCCAGTATAAAGGTAAAAAGGTTTTTGTTATATTTATATTAAAAAAAAAGTCATACTGTTTTTAAGTTGGGAACCTCCATATAATAGACTCACAGCCCCCTGGGAGTATACCGTCGGATTGTCTTCAATTGATAAGTCTAAATAGTAACTGAAGTGTATTTATTTCTTTTCTAAGTGGATCAGGGCCTTAGGAAACCCCGCACGTTGTGCCACATTATTGCGCGCGCGCGCATGGAGTGGGTATCGTGTATCGTCTGCGCAGAGCACGAACAAGAGCAGGAAACTGTTTTTCATCATGGTGGAGAATCCCTACAAAACACCCCTCTCTCTCTCTCTCTTCCCCACTCACCCTTTAAGTGTCGTACACCCCTCCGAGGGTAAAATGAGCGAGTCTTCTTGTGAAGAGAGTGTCCTATTGCTGAGATAATAGACCGAAGTATCATTGCCTATAGCAAATCCATTATCATTTTAATTGAAAGACTCGGGACAAGCTTTTACACTCGATAATATGTATGACTTCATCATCGTGTCAAGATTGTCGCCTCATCTCGAGTTCTCTTTTGTTGTTGTCTAGTCCCACGTGAAGTGCTTTGCGTCAGGTTTTTGTGTTGGGACAAGGGCATCTCGATTATTTGCCTTGCGTTGGGATGGAAAGTATCGTTTAGGGCGAAAAAACTTGCGAAGGCGAGAGTGTTTGGTGTGAAAATTTGCGTGAAATTGGCGTCAATATCGGGAGGAAGGGTGATATTGTGTGTCGAACTCCACCACGTCACAATAGCGTAGGTGTAGGTATGGAGGGTAGAAAGGTAGGCTACATATGCCAGGGTCAAGACGTCTCACAAGGAAATGAGATTGGTTGAAAATAATTGAACCTTCCCTCTTTCTTTTACATTGCATTTTTGTCCGTTCTCCTTTTTCTAATATCTTATTGAATCGTGGTCATTCTTCGTCAAAGCTTTCCTTTAAATCTCAACATTTTCTCTTTTCTGTAAGTAAGGCATAATTATTTACTCACTGCAAAGGACCGCTACTATCTTAAAATCAGCTTTTATTGCTATTATTATTCATGAAAACTTATCATAAATTGCGTTTTCTGTCTTTACTAAACATTCTTTGCTCATTTTCTAATGACATTCAATATGATTGCCCTCATACGAAGTATCGAAAAATGCACAATTTGATGAAATAAATCAGCTGTTACATTGTGAACGTATCATACAAAATACGTTTGGAAAAAAGAAGAAAACAGAAAAAGGAAAGCAAGAGAGGGACAAGGGGGGAGAAGAGAAAAAGAAATGAACATGATGAAGGAGAGATTTGTCATCACCTGTATCTTTCGTGCGGTGTCATTGACTTGTGTTGCGTGACAGAAACAAACATTTGAGACCACGAAATTCGTAAGAAAAGCTTTCCAATACATTGCCACCGAATCCCTGGACTAAATCCTCTAGGATCCCACCCCTCATTCCTACCAGGTGAGACAGACTTACAGAGAGAAAGAGAGAGAGAGAGGGTGGAATGGAGTGAGAAGTTTGAAAGACATAAGGTACGAATTGTCACCTGTAACGCTGAAAAGTATCATTTACCCACTCAATAAATATCAAATTAGCCAGACCTTGAGCAAGGGCTTCTAGTCAGATCTCAATAAACAACCTTAAAACCAGAAGTAGGTTAAGATCTTGGCAAAGTCCAGGGGTTTGTGGGAGGGCGGCTGAAATCCACCAACTAAACGACTCTCATCCGCGAAATTTATGTAGCGGTTTAAGATTTTCGCGACTTTGCGATAGTGCAAGCCACACTTTGGAGGGTAAGAGTACACCGCGGTTGCAATACGGGACAGTATCACATTACCAAAGACTACACCCTAGTTCTTTTTGTTGGGTTTTAAGACGCCCTCTTAGGCTAAATCCAAGCAAGGATTTGTTGTCTAACCCCGGTTCATCGCTCATGGTGTTTGGTTCCTACCCCACACACTCGGGACAGTGTAGCTTTCCAATAGCCCGGTACAACCGATCGGGGATTGCGTGTCTTAGTCCCAGATAGTCAAACTTGTCAAACTCGTCACTCACACCCAGCGGTTTTCTTTGCAGCTAATCTTCTGCTCGGCAATTTCTTCATTTTCATTTCGCCCCGTCTCGTGTTATTCTTTTCGTTTCCCCCGTCGTTCGCCTCACTCTCGCATGTCAACTGCTAAATACTGGACATTCTTCGATTGACTGCATGTCATGTCACTTTCTTTCTTTCTTCTTCCGTCTTCTATCACGCTGAACTTCTTGGAAGATGTGACTATCGCGACATGGTGCTGCTGGACCCGAGGGAGATGGGGGTAAAGACAACAAAGAATTGCTCTGACATTGGTTTGCACGCCAAAAGAGATCAGAATGTAACAAACGATGCAGCGTGAAAACAAACATGGCACCATGACACGAAACGTACTGAGTGATTCCTTGGACCCGTTTCACATAACAAATATAACTTGACGACTTGAAAAAAAAACGTTGAAGCAAGGGTTGGTGATGAGTTGTGACAAGCCGACGATGAGTTGAAAACAAATTGAGCTGGAGACCGGACAAGGATAACTGAAAACAGTAAAAAGACAGGTAAAAGACGAGTTGGCGAAAAGGTGACGAATTGATAGGTTGAAGTCGAGTAGACAATGGATTTTGAAAGTAAAACGAAGACTAGTTAATAACAACTTAATGACGAGTTAATCACGAGTAAACGATTAGCGGATGGCTTGATGCCGATTAGTTGAAGATGAGTTGACGAAAGTTGGCGACGAGTGGGTGACGAATTGACGAAAGCGGACGACCTACCCCTCTTGTAACTTTTGTCACATGCTCTCTCTTAAAAATCTTTCTTTAAAAAGACATGATATTTTGAAACAACTAGATATATTGAACAATAAATATGAATCGCATAAACTATCAACGAATCGACATGCGCTCCAATGGGTGATATCGAAAATAATGACGACAAAAGCATACATGTATGAAATCAGAAAATGAGAATAATCTGAATACTAACATTTTATGTTTAAAAGTTATTCCACAGAAAAATTAACACTGAACATTCTGCTTCTCTTCGCTTCATATAAAGTTTGACGTTTCTCAGGAAGCTCAAAGTAAAACACATTTATTATTCGCATACTAAGACAGATCACTTGATTTAAAAAAAGTATTTCCCACACAATGTTCTGAGCCGACTCCAGCTCAATTTTCTGATGTAAAGAGGATCTTCGCCAGGTAGTCCGGGCAGGCAATATCATCACACCAAGGCTTGGATTGTTTTACTTTTCTTGACATGCAAGATTGCTGGTGCAGATGAGCCGTGTGCAACTATTTCAGGGGGATTACCGACTGACTTTTAGCTATGTTTATTCAAAAAAAAAACTTTTTTCGTTATTGGTGGTGAGGTACATGTATATGTAGAGAATAAAGGCTATTTTTGACCTGGAAAAACGGGGAAAGAAGAACTGGGGACTGTTTCACAAAGACTTGGATCGACGTTATGGTTAGACTTAACTATGGCAGGCCGTTCATGCCACTTTTTACTCTCACCATTATGTTCTTTAGATACTATTTTTCCTTCAACAAAGAATTATCAAAAAATGTAAGTTCTGTAGATTTGTGACCATGATTTGTACGTCCCTTGGGAGACCAATGCCAGTAAATGATGAGCGCAAACAGTGGCATGAACGGCCTGCCATAGTGACGTTCAACATGAAGTCGACATTAGTCTTTGTAAAACACTCCCCAGCACTCCTGCATAAGTTAGTTGTTGCTGCGCTAGTATAGCTTTGTTTATCCCTGTGCAGTGGTAGATGACGACTTTAAGGGATGTTTGCTTCCCCTTCTCTCTCTCTCCCTCTCTCTCTCACTCTCTCTCCCTCTCTCTCCCCTCTCTCTCTCTGTCTCTCTGTCTCTCTGTCTCTCCCTCTCTCTCAGAGGATGTGTCCATACATATCCCTTTTGATTTTCTGATTACTCGATTTAGACACTTAAATTCATGCATGGTTTGAACGAAATCCAGATAATTTTCCTTGAATGCATATTGACAAAGAACTGGTAATGACAATTATCTTAGATCTAGAAACGGTGCCTTTCCTGATCAAACATGAACTAGTGAGCGCATAGATGCTTGCTTTTGAAGTACATGTATGTTGCCATCACTTTGTCACTGACTGTTCATCAACAACCACGAAAGAAAGACACAAACAAACAATAAGGTTAAACAAGAAATCTAACAGAAGATTATCCTTCTAATGCAATGATATGTGCATCAGCGATTTACTTTTCGTCTTGGATGTACCTGATCGTTCTATTTTCGTGTTTCGTATACCGTATAAAGGCATGTCGCTCAGAAGAGGAAGTGAATGCATTTGGATGAGTATTTGTTCCGTGTATGCTACATAAACCTTGGAAATATCTGCTGTCCACATAGGGACCTCCCTAATTCGATTCAGAAACATAAAGGTTTGTCCAAAGTTCAAGTTGACGGGGTAAATTTAGAGTTCAACGATTTATGGAGGATCTAAAGACATTAGTGTCATTCTCATCATCCAATAAAGAATTACCTGTACACGTACCATGATAATGAACGGCTTCTAAGAAAGAAAAAATGCTGTCAAAATGAAATCAATTACCCTTATTTATTCACCCGTTTATTAATTTTTGCAACAGAACTATAATTGTTACAGAATAATAAGGCTTGACACTTCCTAAAGATAAAAACAAGATTGACTTTGTCTGCTTTTATGAATACGAGCCATTCCCCACCACTGCATGGGGAGAAAAAAAAACTTGTACAGACACTCTATATTGAAATTGAAATCAGCAAAGAAGAGACAGGTAGAAGTGAAAACAATCACGATAGAGACGTTTGTCTCCCTCCTCTAATCTCTGATGACACCAGGATTTATCTCTCCCGATGAAACACTGAAAGTCCAAGGAGAAAGGATTTCCTGAAATTGTCAGAATATTTGATTTTTTTTTTAAAACACACATTTCCTTGTTCATCCTTCCCGTCCCCTCCTGGAAAAAAAAACTAATGAGAAGAACGCGAAAGATCATGAAAGGTCGATAGAAAGGTTGTACAACATCAGCGAAAAGGAAAAAGAAAGACATGGAAAGAGAGAGAGAGAGAGAGAGAGGACCCTTGGGAAGAAATTTATAAAGAAAGAAAGAGAGAAAGAGAGAGAGAGAGAGAGAGGGAGAAGGGGGAGAAGAGGTGTGACTCAGGGAGAGAGTGTGTGAGAGAGAGAGAGACAGAGAGAGAGAGACAGAATGTAGATAAACGTGAGCGGAGAGGGGGGATGATTAGAGCATTATGGAAGTTAATACGAGATGAGAGAGACAAAGTAGCTTAGGGAGAAAGAAAGAGTGCGAGAGACAGACAGGGAGAAGGGAAGATGGAGAGAGAAGGTTGTACGCTCGTCTTCAGTAGACGTGAACCTATTACGTAATAATGCTTCGTAGGTCACGTACATGGGTGAGTGATGAAGAGAGTCGTTCTTCCATCCGACGGTATACATTAAAATGTCTGGTCATTGTGTTCAATGCAGTCACAACTAAAAATGCCCGAGTGAGTGAGCGACTAAGCCCAGGGTAAGACAATGGCACGGAAGGCAGAGACAGATACAGATTTGGAAAAAATGAGGAGGAATGGACGGAATTTAAGCTCAAC
>BEXV01001654.1:19749-29802 GCA_003118195.1 Hemicentrotus pulcherrimus
TTTAACCGGTAAGCCAGTTACCTTACCAGTTACTTGCAGTTTTCATTACCCTCATCAGTTTTATTTTGATTTGAGAGGTGAGACAAAAGAACCAGATAAGACAGGAGAAGGAAATAATAGGTTTTATGATGCTATCATAGAAGAGTCTCCCTTCAATAACCTTCAACTTTTGACACAATGGTTTGAGTATTGGTATTCCAACTGAAATCCCTGTCATTGTGGGTTCCAAGATATTTGTAGTTCGAAACCATCTTGATATCATCTTGATCAGTAGCCAATGGCAAAATGACATTATCCTTTTTCCTGAAATCACCAATCATTTCGTTCATTTTCTTAATATTAAGGATCAGCTAGTGACATTTGTTTACACCACATAGCAAAACCGTCCACCTTNATAGCTATTAAGTTATCTTTTAAACAGTTTATTAGCACTTTATCATGTCCACATTTTACAAGGATGGCCGGCATTGAGATATAAAAAGGAATGCTGACAATGGAATTACAATTACAAAGAAAATCTGCATATTTTAAACTTCAACAATCACTAAAAATTCTCCTTTTTAACTCAAAAGATTGCAATGAAACTATTTGTTTTAAGGAGATAAATACACTTATTTTAGTGGAGGAGATCTTGGTTGTTTTGGTCCCCTAAATGCTATATTGCCAGCCTTTGCTACTCCAACTTACCAAATACATCAATAGACTGCCAGACTGAGGTCTACCAGAATGACCAATAACATATAAAAACAATATGATAAAAAAATGGTCACAAGAAAATTAATTAGTATGATATGAGAGACGAAGAAAAGGAGAGAAGGAGAGATGGAGTGAAACTAAACATGGAGGTTGAAAAGGAAAGTCAGACACATAGAAATGGAGAGATGGAATGAAACTAAACATGGAGGTTGAAAAGGAAAGTCAGACACATAGAAATGCATAAGGACATATATAGAAAGAGAAATGCAAAGAAATGATATGAACAAAAAATGGAAAGTAAGATAAGAGAAGGTAAAGAAATATAAATCAGAAGAGGATTTAATAAAAACACAAGAAGAAGAAAAAAAACAGATATAAAAAAGTGAAAAATTGAAAAAATACAATAAAAGAAGGAAAAATCAAAGAATTATATCAGGAAATGTAGAAAGGAAAAATGTCGGAAGACAAAAAATGGATGAAAAGAGATGAGGAAAAAAGGATAAACATAGAATTCCTCAGCAAAAGGTCGACTGTTGGTGTTGTTATAAAGAGTTAGAGTAGTTGGAATAAAGTGTATTGTAATTGGTTGTACAAGACCACATGTAAGTAAAATCTGGACAGTTTATTTTGATGCAGTGAGTTAAAAAAAGGGTCGTTTGAATTGGTAAAAATTTCAAATAAGAGGGAAATCTTATTACAAATACACCCAAGCATGATAACTATATGAATTCAGAAATGTTCATGAGCAGATAGAAAGGGTTTTCTAGATGGAAAATCAACTCCATTAAAAAAAAAGATAAATGTGAATCCAAAAATCATGGGAAGCAAAGAAAATAACTACATGTACATGTCCATTTGGCCTAAGAAGCATGTGGACCATTTCCCCCCCAAGAATGCAGTTTCCTCAAAGCCCGTCTGCACTAGTTTGGCCAGGGGGATTAGACCTCCCTGCAAAGTCACTGACAGGTGGTTATCTCATAAAAAGAGCTCTCAATTAACATAAGAAAAAGGGGATTATGGAGGATCGACCAACAGGCACCAATTAGGAATTGTTTGCTATACAGTGAGTCCCAGAAAAAACGAAACCGAGAAGTATCGATGTTTTATCATAACTTAATCACAACCATAATTAATGAATGATACATATTTGGAAAGCTTAGAGTCTCCTCTTTCAGGTGATGCTACTCACGTGATGTATATTTCACGCATGAGTGATTGAAAGCAATTTGAAGGAAGGAAACCAAAAAGTTATTTGGCGGGCGGTATCTGAATTTCAAAGAAAAATTCATATTTTTAGAAATATCATTTTCTGCTCTTTCATATGATGCCTCAATCAAGAAAAATGAGCCAGGAATAACAAAGTTCTGTTTGTTTAAAGTAGCCCTTACATTTTCATAATTTTAATAAATGAATTCGTTTTCACTGGGTGCCTGCCGTAGCAAAAAGCAGATTTGACAAAAGACTTAACTCCGTTTCGTTGACAATCAGCCATGCATGAAGACTCTCGTCTACGGCTTTTGTTAATTTAGTTTATTGATACGGCAGGCAGCCAGTGAAAACGAATTCGTTTAATACAATTATGGAAATGCAAGCACTACTTTAAACAAACAGAACTTTGTCATTCTTCGCTCATTTTTCCTGATTGAGGTGTCATATGAAAGGGCAGAGACTCAACTTTCTAGATATGTGAATTTTTCTTCGAAATTCAGATACCGCCCGCCAAATGTCTTTTTGGTTTCCTTCCTTCAAATTGCTTTCAATCACTCATGCGTGAAATATGCATCATGAGAGTAGCATCACCTGAAAGAGGAGACTCTAAGCTTTCCAAATATGTATCATTCATTAATTATGGTTGTGATTAAGTTATGATAAAACATCGATACTTCTCGGTTTCGTTTTTTCTGGGACGCACTGTATAGAGGGCGCAATTAAGTAGCTATAAGTAGTGCAGTGGGGCTTTAATATAACTTCAATCTGGGAATAATGTGGGAAAATGGTTTGAATTACTATCTATTTCCTTCCTTGACTACATTGATACATGATAATATACATTTACGCATTGTGTGCAGAATAACCTTTTAGAGCTAGTGCAAATTAAGTTGACATTCAAGTTTCAATTGGGGAGTAGAATTTGACATCTAAAATCTATAATATTCATTAGCATTATTGCAGTGTTTGTTAATAAACACCCATCATACTTTTAAAGTTAGTTAATAAAAATCTACAACATACTCCACTGCAATAAAGAAAAATACTATTTAATTGCAGATTGACAGAAAAAATGTATTGTAGATCAGAAATTCCACATAGTTCATTTGTTTTTTGGACTACTGACCTGCTGCTAAAAAAAATAGTCAAGACCTAAATGTATCGACCTGTGGAATATGTTTTTCTTCTAAATACATTTTAAATTCAAAATGTCCCCAAGTTTGAAATTCATATCTTAAGTAGTTCTTGAGATATAACAAGGACAATACCTATAAATTCAAAAGTTGACCTCTGTGACCTAAACCTTTGACCTACAAACCCAATATCAAATCAGATCGTCTTCCTATGGTGATACAAACTATCACCAAGTGTGAAGTTCATATCTCAAATGGTTCTTGAAATATGGCTTCAACAAGAAAGGGGGACAGAGGGTAACACAATCTAAAAACAATAATAATAATAATAATAAATTGTATTCATAAAGCGCTTCATACAATGTTTCTAAGCGCTTAACATAACACGGTATATTGTGAAATAAACATACGGCAATAATACAATTATTACATTACAGATAGTTAAAAATCTTACTTAAACAAAACTGCCCTATAAATTACTATTAAACAAAAATACTTCAAAACTTTACTTAAAAGATGCTACAGATGGGGATTGACAAATATTTATTGGTAAACTGTTCCATAATTTAGGGGCTGCAATTAAGCAAAGGTACGATCACAGTAACATGAATTGGTTCGGGGACCAGGGGCATATTGGAAATTAGCATGTGTAGTTCAGGCACCACATTTGGTGGGCAGGGGCATACAAAAAAATTCTTTTAAATGTTATTACCTTGAGCTGTAACAGGATGAAAAGTCACCAAAGCTGCGAAGGCTACCAGCAGCCTGAATCCCCAAAACTGGGGCGTTGCCATATTTGGTGGAGGCAGAATGGCTCGACCGTTATCCAAAGCACAACAAAAAAAGTTGATAAAGTGGATTCCACTTAATATCCAGCAAATAGATTTTGAACCAATGCAATGGCCAAGGAAATCAAATCTCTAAACAAAAAAGAAAAGGCAGAAGAATGGATGAGGGAGACAAGGTCTGTATCAACTGAGATTCAAAGAGTGAGCGGTAGAGAGGCAAGTACTCCCTGATAGCGCAACCTGTCTGCTGTGAAAACTTCTCCTAATAACTGCTTGGTGTTATATACTTCTCTCCAAGACTCTCTCTCTCTCTCTCTCTCTCTCTCTAAACTGTGATAGGAGTGGAGGTGCATCACAATAAAGAAATGCGTGGGTGAGTGTGTGTGTGTGTGTCCTGTAGCTCTTTTTCTCAGGGGAACACCAAGCCAACACCCAGTTCTCCACTCTTTTGATTTCTGTCTCTCTTTCTCTCTCTCTTCATTCTTCATATTTCCTCAGGAGGCATGCCTTACAATAGGTGGAACGCTGATTGGTTAATATCAACAAACCCAAAAAAATTGTATACCTCTAGTTGAAGGTCAATGAACAATATGTGGGAACCTGCACAACCTGACACTGTCTATATGTCTCCAACAAAATGGGTGAATATCAACGGAACTATGATAACCTAGTCTTGTTTCATATTAATTACATATCGAGCCCTTTTCTAATATGATACATCAGATAGTGATATGAATTAGAAATGATAGCAATTCAGATATCTGCAGGTTGCAAATCAACTAGAACTACCCTGAAGAAATTTGATTTTGATCCAGATAGATGAAAATAGTCAATATCATTCAAGAAACACAGTAACATCAATATATGTACATTAAAATATATCATTGCACACTAGTTATTTCCATCATGGAGGGGCTTGAGTTCTCTGTCTTCTTTCGACGAGATATTACATCCAGCTCATGTTTGAAACTACATACATTTTAGGCAATCATAAGGTACATAAATTTATGACTGGGTTCAAAACCACTTAGTGGTGTGTTAATTCATACAGAGGTATATGTAGATTGTTATGTTAAGAAAACATAATAATAGGCCAGTTATTTCATTTACCTGTAACAAATAATTTTATTTCATAAGTCAGAATGCAAATTGCATATATAATTATATCCTTCACAGTCCTTGACCTCATTTACTATTTAAATTTCCATCAATTAACCTAAACCGACACACAATATCACTGAAAATACATTCTCTATCCGCTTTTTATTGAGTAACTGCCAAAGCAAAACAACTGGTATAAACAACAAACTAACATATGAGTCTTTGGTTTTTCATCTGATGCTCTTTTATTAACAGTTGTATTCATCATTTATCAAAGCTTGCGTAGAACAATATATATAATATATATACAATCAAATATCCTCATCTTGCATAAGGAATCTGCCAGCTCAAGTGGATCGGTAAATCACTAAATGAACAATGGAGAAGATCAAGGTTGTTCTGTTTGCTGTTTACATCATGTTACTGAAGTATTGAAGTAATATGAAAGCTGAGAATCCATGCTGAGGCTATACAAATGACTTAAAGTACAAGTCCACTCCAAAAATAACTTACTTTCAATAGAAGCAGAAAGATCAGACAAACCAATATAAAAAAGTTTGAGCAAAATCAGATAACTAATAGGAAAGTTATGAATTTTTTGAAAAAGTATGTATAACTATGGTGTGAAGAAATAAGATTCTTCAATAGGGGGGAATTGGGTAATTTATAATATCAATATAAAGAAAATAATTAGTGGATAGTGAGGACAGGACATCACAAACTCATGGGTGAGTTGCCAATTTGTGTAGTGATTTTCAAAGTTTTTCATATCATTAAAAATTCATAACTGTCTTATTATTTATATGATTTTTCTCAAACTTTTTTTGGTTGGATTGTTGGTTTATTTCTGGAGTAGACTTGCTCTTTAAACCAAAATCATGCGCCATTAATGTTTTGCATATAATGCGCATTGATTTAATTATATGCAGTATATATGACTGCACATGAAAACCACATACATGTACCTGCCAATCAAGGCCTCCAAAATAATCGACGTAAATATCTGAAATCTAGGGTAAACTAGCTAACATTGTCAACTGAATACCAAAGTTGGGTAGGGATTTTACCTGAGCTGAAAACTGAGTAAAATACTCGTATTTATGACATAAGTATTTGATAGAATGCTGGCCCTGGTCCCAATATACTATTCATGTAGCTAAATTTAAAGTAATGACTCAGTAACATTGCCTCAGATTCTGAAACAAAATCCTGGATTTGGCTAATGCTGCAATCATGATTATTAACCCTTATGTCAGTCAGGAATCCCATGAGTTTTACAAGCCTGTCTGATTATCAAGATATCTATGATTGGAAATTGAAATTTTATTGTTCATTTTCCTAATGGTTTTTATATCACTACAGTCTATTGGGGAAAATAAGTATGGTAAAACCAGTCACTCACAGATTTTTTACTTTTTTGAGGCACTTCATGATCATTTTGAAGCACTATTTTGTTTAGGGCTTCAATACTACACCATATCACAGACACTGATAACACGTAGGGTCATGCATCGTATATTTAACATTGTTAAACGATGCCTTTAAGACATTATGCAACAATTTATTAAAAGTATTAAGTGCGAGGCCAGATGATTCCTTCCTTCTCTTGTGTCACAGTGCGGTATGTTATCCTATTGGGCTCTCCAGTAAAAAGTCAAAGAATAGTTCGTTGGTGCGAACTTAACTTGAGGTAATCTGTTCAGAATCTACACTGAAATCCCCTATCAGGGATAAGCAAGCCCTCAAAAAAACAACATTTACGCCTTTTAATAACTTTTGATATTTCACTGTGCAAATCCCAGCAAATCCCTTCAAAGACACATAATGGTTGCTTCTCATGAGGAATTTGACACCATTGAAATGATTGAATAATGGATGTTATCAATTAATGAGAGAGTGGACTTCACTTTAATGACCAAAAGGTATTATATAGTGCATGTACTTTTCATCAACTCTGCAAACTTCAAAAGAGTTGCCCGTAATGAAAATCTATCATTTCTACTCCAAACAGTTGCTGAACACTTTTTGATCACTCTCAGCAACTGCCAAGTCACTTCCAGGCAATAATTTTGCTGCATTCAAAATGTGTAATGTGTAATTGCAGCAAGTCCAGTGTAAGTGAACTACATGTATTTTCAATGCACATGTATACTGTCAAGAGTGTGTCTGTATCAGTCAAGTGGCAGCTTCAAGTGCTTTCAGTGTTGATGGGTTACATGCCCTTCTGCTTTTCAAGGTGTAATTATTGAAGACATTTTGGGGAGTCGTTTTCAGTACTATTTCTCGTTGTCACTGCTCAGGCTTGCATCCTTCTTTTGCATCCTTCCCTTAGAAGACTTGTGATGAGTGTGTTTGTGCCTATCTCCATGTCTGTGTTTTGACTTCTTGATCTGCACACAAAAATGGACAACATTGAATAATATATATTTCCAAATGAAACAAGTTTGAACTCAGGCAATACCCGGCAGAGCGATTCCAATCTTTAATTGTATAAAAACATGTTACTCAAAACATCCAATATTTTAGTATAACTGATTACTTGATGGATACATTTAGCACAATCAGAGCTAGAATCTGACCAAATATGATGTACCATATTTGCCAGCGTAAACGCCGCAGTATTTTCGGGAGAGAATAAATCTAAAAGTCGGGGTGCGGCGTATATACGGTGACATAGTAAAAAAAAATTTTTAAATCAAGTCAAAACCAGCGCAAATTTGCACATATGGGACTACGAGTGGTACAATAACTATACCACTATGGAACAGGACATTTCCACACATGTTACCGACAATTTTACCTTGCATTGTTGACATGAAGACGCAAATAATCTTTCAAAAACAACATCTGCCGATAGATCTTGATCAAAGCTCGTGCCAATGCGTTGCAAAAGTAAAATAAGAAGTATCCAGCACGCAAATCGCCGTTTTCAATCCATTTCAATGTATACATCACAAAAAAACTGCACACTAAGGCATCGGTGCAGGATGGCCGCGCGGTCTAAGGCGCTGGTTTCGGCTCCCAATCTACCTGTGTCGGCAAGGGTTCGACTCCCGACTTTTTCCAATTTTTTTTTTCTTTTTTTAAAGGTCAAAATCGGGGGTGCGGCCTATACGAGGGTGCGGCGTTATCGCCGGCAAATACGGTAAATAGATATAGTTGATGTCAATCTTTCATCTGTTTGGAGCCAGAAGGGTGTTAACTCATATACGTACACACAGAGGTATACTACTAATACATTCCTTTAGCTGCACATATATTCAATTTAGTCTAGCTTTGGCCACTTTAGATGTACAATGCCTATAAATCCATTATTAAAGATGATGAACATTTTAAGGTTTGAAATAAAGTAATTAGATATGAGGAAAGAGGGGTCATGTGGCCAGCCAACCATAATGAGAAGCCATGTGACCCATGACTTGTCACATGACAGATAGCTGGAAAGAATAATAGACATAGGAGAATGAGGGTATGTAAGTGTAGTGTGAGAAAACAAGACTGTGGGTGATAGATGAGTAAGAGAGAATTAGGAGGTTGAGAGATATTTGGTGCACATGTAGTGTTACTAAATGTACATGAACATAATCACCTAGATGGACCTTCGACTGCGCACGGTCGGAAATGATGCCTCCGCCATGGAGCAATTTTACAAACCAAAACAGAAGCAAATTTTGGAAATTCAAGTTTGATTGTAATCCATTAAAAGGTTCTCAGAATATCGTGATAACAAGTTATTTTTTTTCATTTACCGGTACATGTATATTAAATCCTTCAATTTTTGACCTTGTGACCTCAAAATCTTGTCAGTTCATTGGCTTTGCAAGGTACATACATGTCCTAAGTTTGATAGTAATCCATCCATCAGTTCTAATGAGAATGCATTTAAAAGCATGCATAATGAGCCCCATGACCTATGAACTTTGACCTCATGACCCCAAAATCTTCTCAGTTCATTAGCTCTGCAAGATGCATACATGTCTTGAGTTTGATGGTAATCCATCCATCGGTTCTAATGATAATGCAATCACAAGCAATTTCTGCATACATAATGAGCCCCATGACCTTTGACCTTGACTTCAAAATCTAATCAGTTCATTGGCTCAGCAAGATACATACATGTCCTGAGTTTGACGGTAATTTGTCCATCTGTTCTATGATAATGTGATCACAAGCTATTTTTGTATACACATTGAGCCCTGTGACCTTTGAACTCGTGACCCCAAAATCTAATCAGTTCATTAGCTCTGCAAGTTACATACATGATCAAAGTTTGGCAGGAATCCTTAGCAGAAAACCATAGTCGGTTCTTGAGATAACACGATCAAGAGAACGGGACGTACAACCCGAAAACATAATGCCTCCGGCTACTTCGTATCGGAGGCATAATTATGCTTTTTCAATTACTGGTGGCCTTGTATGTACTTACCCATGGCACATGCAGTGCAATTAAAAAAATTGTGAATGCCTTCTATTAATACATCTAACCCGCACCCATTTCTGAGATTGGGAAACGAATTACTTAGTAAAGTGTGGAATGAATTGGGTTTTTCTGAATTAAGAATGAGCTTCACAAGTATGGTGGTGGTGGTGGTGGGTGAAAAGAAGGGCTTACCTTTTCATGTTTACTGTTATGACTTGATAGTTCTTTGGCATGTTTTTCTCTATCCTTTCTCTTGTCTCTGCTTCTGTCTCTGCTTCTGTCCCTACTTTTGTGTTCACTTTTTCTCTTCTTACTCTTCTTTTCTCTTTCCTCCTTCCTCTTCTCTCTATCTCTCCTTTTTCTTCTCCCTGTAGAACTCTTATCCTGACTTTCAGTGTTTTTTGGAGGGCTCTCCTGGGTATGGTCTAATGATGGTGGAAGCATTGGTCCATATTCCTCTTCCTCCTCCTCTTCCACCTCCTCTTCCTCCTCCTCCTTGTCTCTTTCCTTGCCTCCATCTCTATGAATTGCACCACTAGTTCTGTTTCCATGACTACTTAGTTCTCTCATTACTTGTTCATCATCAACACTTTCCAGCCTGGTCATATATGAGGCATGTTCATTCTGTTTTGAAGCCTCAAGTCCATCATTCTCCTTCGCATTTCCACCTCCCCTTGAACTCTCCAGACCTGTGTTACAAACCAAA